>VDFB02195036.1:0-15317 GCA_007258455.2 Sequoia sempervirens
TAAGAGAGGGAGAAGGGGTGGGAGGAAGAGACTTGAGATAGAGTGAGTGAGTGAGTGAGAGAGAGAGAGATCTCAGAGAGGGAGTGGTGCTAGGAGGGAGAGACTTGAGAGAGAGAGAGAGAGAGAGAGAGATAAAGGAAGGGAGGGTAAAGGGTAGATGGTAGAGGGTTTAAGGGTTTAGGGTAGAGGGAAGAGAGATAGACGGAGTGAGCGAGTGAGAGAGAGACCTAAGAGAGGGAGAGGGGGTAGGAGGGAGACAGGGTTAAGGGTAGAGGGTAGAGGGTTTAAGGGTTTAGGGTTAAGGGTTTAGGGTTATGGGTAGAGGGGAGAGAGATAGAGGGATTCAGTGAGAGAGAGAGGGAGGGAGTGGGGGAGAGATAGATGTTGTACAATTTTTTGCACACACGCCCCCCTGAAGCAGGGACCCTCTTTTGCTTCGGTTTTGGTGTTTTGGCCCTTTCTTTTTGAGGTTTTTGTCTAACTTAGGCATGCGCTTAATTGTTTATTTTGATTGCCTAAGTGTTTCCCCAAGGTTATCCATTGAAAATCTTAAGTTCTGGATGAATTTCGGGCTTTTGCCCTGATTCGGGACTTTCCACTCTGGTTGGATTTTCCCGGATCCTGCTTGGATTCCAGATGGATCTTGTTGCTCGGGAATTTTTGATCTTTGCGGATTTCCGTGTGGGTTCGATTTTCCCAAATTCTACCCTGTTGTCAAAATCCTGAATCCCTTCTCTGGCTATCTTATCGATTGTATTAATGGCTTCGTACATGCTTTGAAGGCTAGATTTTACTTGATTTTTGAGATCTTTTGTGCCATCATGCATATTTGATTATTTTGTGCTAGGGTTGTACAGTATTGCATCCTTTATCATCTCCTAGGAAAGTTTTGAGTTCATGTGTCCATCTGCATTTTAATGAATCTTGCTTGAGAGTAATTAGTAAACCCTAGTGATGACTCATCAGTGAAACAACTAAATTCTGAACTTTCCTATGCGCTAATGGTAGATGAATAGGGTTTTGGACCTAGGGCAATGTCGTATCAGGTGATTTCGTCTTAAAATTGACCTAGAATGTAGAGTAAATTCATGAAAGGCCAATCCCTGACTTTCCCTAAGTTAAAATTTTCAAAATCCATAGTTGGTTCAGTGTCTAGATGAAATCGAGACTCTCCATCCCTTTCGGATTCCCTTTGCTATGACCATTCGAGATCGCTCAGATATCATATCGACCACCTTGAGGTTCGCCGAAGTGGTCTTCCTAGGTTCATGTTGGATCGCCGTGACACTATCATTTTTACATTGATGAAATCTTGTATGCATATAAGTCAGTGAGACCTTTGCTTTCACCGAGACCTCACCCCATGAGAAGATGTCTCATCGACATGCTTGTTCCTCATTGACGTTCGACAAGACAAGCCTAAGTCGGTAGGAGCTCATAGCGGGATCCTTTCATCTTGCTGATCTTCTATAAGTTCGCTGAGACCTCCCCCTTTCGGTGAGACCTTTCGCTGAACGTATCCTGCTCTTGTCGAGTGACCTTCTGTCGGGGAGACATTCATGCTCCACTGAGACCTTACCACGAGCTCCCTACTCTTGCCGAAATCTTCGCTTTCGGCAAGACTCCTAATGATCGCCAGGACATTATAGTGAAACCTTTCTCTTGGTGAGCCCTGATCTTCTTTCAGTGGCTTCTTAATGTCAGCAAGAGGTTATGCCGATGGAACTCTTCATCGGCGAGACATAACATATTCGCTGAGACCTTACCCCGACTACCCGCTAGTCACATCGAGATGTTCCTCATTGACGTTCGACAAGACTCTGTAAGTTCGCTGAGAAATCATATAGATAAAATTTGGTTTGTCTGAAGGGATTACTTAAACTCTGATAGTCAGTGAGACAAGGATGATTCGCTGTGACTTTATATCGAAGAAAATATCTCATCGATGTGACTTTCATATTCGCTTTCGGCAAGACATGCCCCATTCGGCGTGACCTCTTTCCGAATGAAATTTGTTCGGCCGAAATACACTCATTTGCTTCACTGAGACTTCCCCCTAGTTGCCAGGATGTTACACCGAAACCACTAAGTCTTAGCAAAACCTATCCTAGTGACTTCCTTCGGCGAGACTCCCGGGAGTCGTCGAGACTTCTCGGCGAAATGATTAACTCTTGCCGAAACATGCGTTCTGAGAATCCCAATTGGTTCAGAGCTTTGCTTTAACCGCAGATGTCTGTTAGGTCTGAATTTCTCTGAAATCCGCCATCTCCCAGATTTCCCAAAAATCCTCTTTGGCCCGTTCTTCACCGAAATCCGTCCCTCACAGATTTCCCCAAAATTTGGTGAAATATAAAGGAGCATGAAATAATTGGATTCGTTTATAATTTGTGATGCATTTGATGATTATTTCATGTCATATTTGGATCTCTCATGTGATTTATTGATTAAAAATGATCAGGTTTGATGGTTAAGTAGGTGTTTCTTGGTTTTTCCGTTGGAATCCGATCGGTCTGGAATTTCCTGAAATTCCTCTTTGGCTCAGATTTTGCGGATGGTCTTGAAACCCAAAATTTGTTGTGGTCATTTTATATGAATTTTAATAACACCTTGACTATATGAGATGCATTCTAACGGTGTTTCGATGAATTAACATGGCTCTTTCCTAGTTTTTACTGTGATTTTCATGTTGAGTGCAAGCTGAATCAAGCAAGGTAGGAGCTGGGTCTTCATTGTCTGATGCAGAGAGGGTTAAGCTGGACATTAAGAGCAAGGTCCGTGAGAGTAAGATCACTTATGTCTCGTCAGAAGTCATTGATAAAAATGTTGGCCTCTGGGATTATGAGGAATTCAAAGAAAGAATGGCGACTGAATGGTTGAAACAGGTGTTAGCACAAGATAAAGAGGATACGGACCTCCTTCTACAGAAATCCAAGACTATTATGGAGTACACCCGGGACAGGTTGGTAAGCGACAGGATTCTTCCTTCCTCTAGAGTTGTCGAGCAATGGGAGTGGTTTGAAGCATTGCAAATTAGGCAAAAGGTGTTGAAAAAGATTCACAAACGAAGGAAGCAGATTGATGACACCCTAGCTGGGGTTTACAATGGTTCCATTGCCTTCTTTGAAATCATGACGGGAAGAAGAAAGATCACGCCCAAGTACTTGAGCCTGGAACAGTTGAGAGAATGGTGGCATGATGTTTATGCACCACTTGATGATGGTTCTGTTTCCAAACACCAACTGGATGATGCGGCCACCTACCTTGCAGTCATTGATAAGTATTTGTTGTATAAAGCGGATTGGGATAAGTCGGTCAAACACTCAAGGGATGAGATTGTGTCCATCGAAAGATGACTTAGGGTTTTTCCCTTGCCACTAGTCACTGGCCTGGATGAGACGTTCTTGAAAGTACGTGATGTGTTGGGTTTGAATACGGATAATAGGGAAGGGAGCTAATGATGGGCTGCAGTGCGATTTGTGCTTCTCTATTATCTTCCTGCGCATCATCCAAGCTGCGTATCTCAGGCTGACTTGGACGGGATGTGCATTTAATGCCTATTTGACCCATTTCGAAGACTCTCTTGGTTGGGTGGTTGTGTCGAGTTATTGCTGCGAAACCCTTTCCTGGCCAACGGGTTTATGGGGAATTCTATATATTGGGCATGTCGCCTCTTTTGTAGAGGGTTAGAAATAGTTAGAAGATTAGAATTTGTAACCAAAATATAGAGCAGAGCTAGTTAGAAGTAGAGTAAGTTAGCAGGTAGTTTCCCTCAAGCAAATATTGTAACAGAAAGCTAGAATTGTTGCTATAGTAGACAATTTGAATACAATAAATGACATTGTGATTTGGTGCCATACTTGTTTCTTTTGTTTTGCATGGTTCTTGTTGTTCTATCTTTAAAATTGCTTTGAGAAGGTTAATGTTTAGATTAGATTTGGATTCGATAATTTTTGTGATTCAATACTTGAATGTTGCAGCAATCCTTCAGTCCATACTTTTCGCAACCAACTGATTGTTAGTTGCTTTGCAAAGTTAGCCTGGACTTCATATTTTAGTATGCTTAGTTCGATTGTGAGGATTTGTTCATTTCAACTGCAATATGGTTCTTTGAATAAATGTTCATGATTTGAAAATCTCAACACCTCAGAAGATTGCACTATTTTTTGTGAAATTGCAGATTTATCTTGGTCAAGCAGAAATCAGTTTTTGAGGGATTGGTCCATTTCGAGTATTGGTTACTTTCATTGTTAATCTTAGGAGTAGTATTAGATTTATAAATCTCTTTAAAACCCTTCCCCCTTTTTTATTTCTTTGATTATTGGGATAAAACCAAGATTGAAGCATCATCAGATCGTTAGATCTGATAAAATTGATTCAGTAGTTTTCTTGTAGTAAGGTCCCATTGTGATTACCATCATTTTCAGATTTCATTACTGAGTTGTGTATGCACTGTCAAGACCTGACATTAGAGACCTTGGGGTTATCTCTTGAGGCTTGCCGATAAATATTTACCTTTCAAGAGAGATAGGATATCATATTCTGTCTGGCTGTTATTGTGCAGAAAACATGATCAACAGGAACTGGCGCTAGAAAGAGGGCCTTGAATAAGCAAGCTGGATCGATTTTTGAACGCCATCTCTCCTAAGAGATTCAGAAGAAGAACAAGATCTGCTCCAGGAGAGGAAGAATTCCAGGAATTACCAGACCCCACTAGGTCAAGAAGGATCAACATAAGGGGAGAATCATCGTCATCCCATCCACCCCCCACATCTCCATCATCCCCATCTTCATCAAGTTCATCTAAGTCTGAGGCCATTCCCAGTCCACAACCTCAACTAGTCATAAATCAGCCATTACCACCCCCCACCTCCACCAATGGCTTTCCTAGCAACCAACCCATCTCCATTGAGTTTCGCCAATTGCAATCCTATCCCTAAAAACCCTGAACACTTTTGTTCAAAATTCCATGTCAATTATCCAAAAAGGACTGCAGAGGAGCATATTAGGATTTTTAAGACTACCCTTAAGGATAGGGGAATTAATCATGAGGATGTTGCATGCAGAATTTTCCCATTTTCTCTTTGGGATGAAGCATTTTGTTGGTATAACCATCTTCCTGCTGGATCTATCACTACTTGGCTTCAGCTAGAGACTGCATTTTTATAGAAATTTAAGATCAAAATCAGTGCTAATGAGTTACTTTTGTAGTTTACTGGAATCAAGAGGGAGGCAAATGAACCAATAGTGGCTTTTAATAATAGATTTCATGAGGCTTATGCTAGGTTTCAACCCCCTCTTGTTATAGATGATACGTCTGCCAGGGAGGTTTATTATGAAGCTTTGGATAGTTTAACATCTACTTTCATCAAATGGAAAAAAAGTCCCCCTGGTAGCTTATTTGAAGCTTATGATGTGGCTAGTAAGGTGAGTACAGATTTAAAACAACACTTGTTTGGACCCTTGGCTAACCAAACACCTATGATGAGTTTAGTCCCTCAATCATCCTTGGTTTCACACCTAGGTCATCCCTGTCAGGTTGCATCCATTCCAAATTATCATCCAAATATGAACCAGCCTGCATTTTGTCATCAACAAGCTAATATACTTGGTTACTTGCAGAACTTTGAGATATTTAATCCACCCTTGAACCATGGGTCACAGGATGTTTATATGCAGAATTCAGCTGGTATTGTTCCTCCATCAAGCAGTGTAGACAAGGAGAGGTTGGATGCACTCACAGAGCTAGTTGAGAGGCTGAACACTGAAGTCACTTACCTAAGGCACCAAAATAGTCAATCCCATGCAACCCAAAGGGGGATTTAGTCCAATTATGGTCAAAGCAACATGGATATGATGCAGGCTCAAAGATAGAACTTTGATGGAGAACAATATCTTGATAGAGGTCATGGAAGGCAGCCGCCACTTCAGAATAATGGAGAAGCCTTAACTTCTCTGGATCAGCCAAACAATCAAGAGAAACCTAGTGAAGTTTATCTAGAAAAAACAACTCTTTCAGGATGGTGTAGGCTTCATAATACTAATCAACATTCTGAGTCAGACTGCCAAGAATTCTAGGCTGCTGTGTCCATTTTCCAGCCGAAGGTTCAACATGCCAGTGGTGGTTCGAGCGGAAGGGAGATAGTGCCATCTAATCCTTATGACATATCAGTCATGGTGGTGAATCATGTCCCATTTCCAAGAAGTGAAGAGAATGAACCAGAAGAAGAACATGATAAAGGTGTTGAAACGGGGTATGCATACAGTGAAGAATCTATAGTTCAATCCTTTGAAGGTAATGAGGAGAATGATAATGGCCCACTAGATGAAGAAGAGTATACAACTGAAGAGGTTCAATCATTCCATCATGTGTCTACTCAGCATTTCATAAATGGAGGACAGTCTGATGCTAATAGAGTAGGAAGCATTGGAAGTAGCACGAATGAATTGATAGATAGCTCTAAGGGAAACTATTCTACCATGACTACAGAGCAAATAGGAGAGTATGTGGTCAAAGAACTCAAGAAGTCAAAGTAAGTCTCTTTGCTCATGAGTTGTTAAAGGATCCTACCATTAGGGGTGTAGTACTAGGGTCTCTTGAAAAGGATATGCTTACTGAACAAAAGGATACTCCAAGCCATATCGATGTGAGTACTTCTAAGGAGGTATTCATGTCTGAAACAAGCTTGGGAAATTATCTACTGATAGTTGACCCTCAAGGATGGGAGACTGAGGAAATCCTCATGTTATATGATATGCCTAAACATAAATCTGACAGTGTTGATGCTGAGGCAGTCCTGGAGGAGGTCGAGCTTTTAATTAAGGAGCCTCAGCAAATTGCTAATGAACATTCCCTGGAGCAAATTGTGGGATTTCATATTGTGGGTAAAAGGGCTGCTTTTCTTGAGGGTTATAGTTGCAATCTAGAACCAGAACAAATTCCAATAGGGGAGGAATTCAGGGAGTCCCTTCGCTCATCATATTTTGTTAATGAATTTGGTAAAGATGTACTTGAAGATCAGTCTATGAGGCCTCCTGACAAACATCAGGATGAGGAAGTTACTATGCGTGATGAGGCTTTTAGATTTTCAACATTGTTCCCTCATGAAGAAGGAGGGATATTGCATCATCAGTTGAGACCTCCTGATGACATAGATATCAACCTTTTACAAGTGCAGGATGTTGGATACCACATTCAGTCTACAAAAAAACAAAATCAGGTTATTTCTCTCCTTGCTATGAATTCTGAATCTTATCAATTTGATTATGGGAATTTAGGAAAGGTAGCTTGCATATGGATTAATCATGGTCATGATGAGTCACCTCAGTTATTGATTATTCCTGATTGCGAGGTTGAGTTTGAATGCTATATTTTTGAGGTTTATTTTGCTGAATATAAAGATAAATTTGCATTCTTGAGGACTACTACCTTCACCTTGTTGCTTACTCATGCCCTGAAGAGTCAAGTAGGGGTGGGTCTCAGTTCACCTTGTCTAATGATGAGTGGTTATGAGTCTCTTGTATGTAGTTAGGATAGATTTCTTTAGAATTAGTTTAGTTTGGTTTGTGTGGGTTTTCTTTTGGTTTATTTTGTCTTTGCTCTGCTCTTGTTTTGAGGGTTTCTTTGTTTTCGCCTGGATGTGTTGCACCTGCATGGCAAATCTATCTTCTCTGGAATTGTTCTAAGTATTTCCTTAGTGAAATTTGGTCTTGCATCTTGAAAGGACGGTTGAAGTCTTTACTATTGCCAATAGTCTTAATTCCAGATTTATAGAAGATTGAGTTACTGGTGTGGATTTGAATTTGAAGTACTCTGAAAATCTTATATCCACCATATATCTTAAGAATCCTGCTGTCACTATAGGAATCCTTGTGAAGTCTTGTCAAGTGAAAAATCCTATTTCTGCTTCAGTGCCACTGTGGTTCTCGACCCTGAGTGTGAGCTTCATTGTTCACGAGTTGAAATGAAAGAGACATATAAAAAAAATAAAAATGAAATATTGAATATCAAGGAATAAAATCAACTCATCAGGGATACCTGAATATATCTACCAGGGCTATGGATGCCTGGCTGGCAGTAGAGCTATGTTCAGGAGAGTCACAGTGATAACCTTGTCAGGGCTATGGACGCCTGACTGGCAGCGAGGCCCTATCTAGGTTGCTTTTGAAGTTAGAATCCTTATGTAGCCTGACTTGACTGAACTTGGTTTCTGTAGTAACTTAAGGAGGGGAATGAACTCATGCGCACACACTTAGATTTTTAGTTTATGGAGGGTTTAATCTATCCTTTGGTTATGATTCTTTAAATTTTGCATTCTGACTTGTTTGTTTGATGGTGAGATTGAAACCAGAGATTCTGGGTTCTTGATTCCTGTTCATCATCAAATGCTCTGGAGCATTTTCCCAGTAGAGGTTGCCATTTGTTGTGCAATTTTTCACACACACGCCCCACTGGAAGCAGGGACCCTCTTTCGCTTCAGTTTTGGTGTTTTGACCCTTTCTTTTTTAGGTTTTTGTCTTACTTAGGCACGTGCTTAATTGTTTATTTTGATTGCCTAATTGTTTCCCCTAGGTTATCCATTGAAAATCTTAAGTTCTGGATGAATTTCAGGCTTTTTCCCTGATTCGGGACTTTCCACCCTGGTTGGATTTTCCCGGATCCTGCTTGGATTCCGGATGGATCTTGTTGCTCGGGAATTTTTGATCTTCGCAGATTTCTGTGTGGGTTGGATTTTCCCAGATTCTGGCCTGTTGTCAGAATCCCGAATCCCTTCTCTGGTTGTCTTATCGATTGTATTAATGGCTTCGTACGTGCTTTGAAGGCTATATTTTACTTGATTTCTGAGATCTTTTGTGCCATCATGTGTATTTGATTATTTTGTGCTAGGTTTGTTCAGTATTGCATCCTTTGTCATCTCCCAAGCGAGTTTTGAGTTCATGTGTCCATCTGCATTTTAATGAATCTTGCCTAAGAGTAATTAGTAAACCCTAGTGATGACTCAACAGTGAAACAACTAAATTCTGAACTTGCCTGTGCGTTAATGGCGGATGAATAGGGTTTTGGACCTAGGGCAATATCGTATCAGGTGATTTCGTCTTAAAATTGACCTAGAATGCAGAGTAAATTCATGAAAGGCCCATCCCTGACTTTCCCTAAGTTAAAATTTTGGAAATCCATAGTTGGTTCAGTGTCTGGATGAAATCGGGACTCTCCATCCCTTCCGAATTCCCTTCGCTGTGACCATTCGAGATCGCTCAGATATCATATCGACCACCTTGAGGTTCGCTGAAGTGGTCTTCCTAGGTTCATGTTGGATTGTCATGACACTATCATTTTTACACTGATGAAATCTTGTATGCATATCAGTCAGCGAGACCTTTTCTTTCGCCGAGACCTCACCCCATGAGAAGATGTCTCATCGACATGCTTGTTCCTCATTGACATTCGGCAAGAAAAGCCTAAGTCGGCAGGAGCTCATAGCGGGCTCCTTTCGTCTTGCCAATCTTCCGTAAGTTCGCTGAGATCTCCCCCTTTCGGTGAGACCTTTTGCCGAATGTATCCTGCTCTTGTCAAGTGACCTTCTATCAGGGAGACATTCATGCTCTGCTGAGACCTTACCGTGAGCTCCCTACTCTTGCCAAAATCTTCACTTTCGGTGAGACTCCTAATGATCGCCAGGACTTCATAGCAAAAATTCTCTTGGTGAGCCCTGATCTTCTTTCAGTGGCTTCTTAATGTCGGCAAGAGGTTATGCTGATGGAACTCTTCATCGGCAAGACATAACGTATTCGCTGAGACCTTACCCCGACTACCCACTAGTCACATCGAGATGTTCCTCATTGACGTTCAGCAAGACTCTGTAAGTTCACTGAGACATCATATAGATAAACTTTGGTCTGGCTGAAGGGATTACTTAAACTTTGATAGTTGGTGAGACAAGGACGATTCATTGTGACTTTATATCGAAGAAAATCTCTCATCGACGTGACTTTCATATTCACTTTCAGCAAGATGTGCCCCATTCGGCGTGACCTCTTTCCAAATGAAATTTGTTCAGCCAAAATACACTCATTTGCTTCACTGAGACTTCCCCCTAGTCACCAGGATGTTACACCGAAACCACTAAGTCTTAGCGAAACCTATCCTAGTGACTTCCTTCAGCAAGACTCCCAGGAGTTGCTCAGACTTCTTGGCGAAATGATTAACTCTTGCCAAAACCTGCGTTTCGGGAATCCCCATTGGTTCAAAACTTTTCCTTAACCGCAGATGTCCGTCAGGGCCGTATTTCTCCAAAATCCGCCATCTCCCAGATTTCCCAAAAATCCTCTTTGGCCCGTTCTTCGCGAAAATCCGTCCCTCACAGATTTCCCTGAAATTTGGTTAAATATAAAGGAGCATGAAATAATTGGATTCGTTTATAATTTGTGATGCATTTGATGATTATTTCATGTCATATTTGGATCTCTCATGTGATTTATTGATTAAAAATGATCAAGTTTGATGGTTAAGTAGGTGTTTCTTGGTTTTTCCGTTGGAATCCGATCAGTCTGGAATTTCTCGAAATTCCTCTTTGGCTCATATTCCACAGATGGTCTTGAAACCCAAAATTTGTTGTGTTCATTTTATATGAATTTTAATAACACCTTGACTATATGAGATGCATTCTAATGGCGTTTCGATGAATTAACATGGCTCTTTCCTGGTTTTTACTGTGATTTTCATGTTGAGTGCAGGCTGAATCAAGCATGGTAGTAGCTGGGTCTTCATTGTCTGATGTAAAGAGGGTTAAGCTGGACATTAAGAGCAAGGTCCCTGAGAGTAAGATCACTATGTCTGGTCAGAAGTCACTAATACAAATGTTGGCCTCTGGGATTATGAGGAATTCAAAGAAAGAATGGCGGCTGAATGGTTGAAACAGGTGTTAGCACAAGATAAAGAGGATATGGACCTCCTTCTATAGAAAACCAAGACTATTATGGAGTACACCAGGGATAGGTTGGTAAGAGATGGGATTCTTCCTTCCTCTAGAGCTTCCGAGCCATGGGAGTGGTTTGAAGCATTGCAAATTAGGCAGAAGGTGTTGAAAAAGATTCACAAACGAAGGAAGCAGATTGATGACACCCTAGCTGGGGTTTACAATGGTTCCATTGCCTTCTTTGAAATCATGACGGGAAGAAGAAAGATCGCGCCCAAGTACTTGAGCCTGGAACAATTGAGAGAATGGTGGCATGATGTTTATGCACCACTTGATGATGGTTCTATTTCCGAGCACCAACTGGATGATGCGGCCACCTACCTTGCAGTCATTGATAAGTATTTGGCGTATAAAGAGGATTGGCATAAGTCGGTCAAACACTCAAGGGATGAGATTGCGTCCATCGAAAGATGACTTAGGGTTTTGTCCTTGCCACCAGTCGCTGGCTTGGATGAGACGTTCTTGAAAGTACGTGATGTGCTGGGTCTGAATACAGATAATAGGGAAGGGAGCTAATGATGGGCTGCGGTGCGATTTGTGCTTCTCTATTATCTTCCCGCGCATCATCCGAGCTGCGGATCTCAGGCCGACTTGGATGGGATGTACATTTAATTCCTATTTGACCCATTTTGAAGACTCTCTTGGCCGGGTGGTTGTGTCAAGTTATTGTTGCGAAACCCTTGCTTGGCCGACGGGTTTCTGGGGAATTCTATATATTGGGTATGTCACCTCTTTTGTAGAGGGTTAGAAATAGTTAGAAGATTAGAATTTGTAACTAGAATATAGAGCAGAGCTAGTTAGAAGTAGAGTAAGTTAGCAGGTAGTTGCCCTCAAGAAAATATTGTAACAGAAAGCTATAATTGTTGCTATAGTTGACAATTTGAATACAATAAATGACATTGTGATTTGGTGCCATACTTGTTTCTTTTGTTTTGCATGGTTCTTGTTGTTCTATCTTTAAAATTGCTTTGAGAAGGTTAATGCTTAGATTAGATTTGGATTCGATAATGTTTGTGATTCAATACTTGAATGTTGCAGCAATCCTTCAGTCCATACTTTTCGCAACCAACTGATTGTTAGTTGCTTTGCAAAGTTAGCCTGGACTTCATATTTCAGTATGCTTAGTTCGATTGTGAGGATTTGTTCATTTCAACTGCAATAGGGTTGTTGAATAAATGTTCATGATTTGAAAATCTCAACACCTCAGAAGATTGCACTATTTTCTGTGAGATTGTAGATTTATCTTGGTCAAGCATAAATCAGTTTTTGAGGGATTGGTCCATTTCGAGTATTGGTTACTTTCATTGTTAATCTTAGGAGTAGTATTAGATTTAGAAATCTCTTTAAAACCCTTCCCCCTTTTTTTATTTCTTTGATTATTGGGATAAAACCAAGATTGAAGCATCATCAGATCATTAGATCTAATAAAATTGATTCAGTAGTTTTCTTGTAGTAAGGTCCCATTGTGATTACCGGCATTTTCACATTTTGTTACTGAGTTGTTTATGCACTGTCAAGAGCTGACATTAGAGACCTTGGGGTTATCTCTTGAGGCTTGCGATAGAGATTTACCTTTCAAGAGAATGGGATGTCATACTGCAATGCAGGCTGTGATTGTCGCAGAAAACCACGATCAACAATAATATAGAGTAGGGGTTAAGGGTAGAGGAATAGGAGATTAGAGTGTTAAGAAGAGGGTGGGAGGGGGGGGAGATAAGAGTGAGAGAGAGAGAGAGATCTGAGTGAGGGAGAGGGGGTAGGAGGGTGAGACTTGATAGAGAGAGGGAAAGAGGGAGGGAGTGGGAGGGAGATAAGGGGTAGAGGGTTAAACGTAGAGGGTAGATGGTTTAAGGGTTTTAGAGTTTAAAGGGTTAAGGGTTTAGGGTTTAGGGTTTAGGAGTAGAGAGAGAGAGAGAGAGAGAGAGAGAGAGAGAGAGAGAGAGGGTAGGAGGAGAGACTTGAGAGAGAGAGTGTAGAGGGTTGAAGGGTTGGGGTTTAAGGGTTAAGAGGGTTAATGGTTTAGGGTTTAGGGTTATGGGTAGTGATGATGGAACTTCAAAGTTTTGGAAGAAGAATTTCTCTGTGTTCTATTTATCACACTTGTGTCTACAGTCATCTATGGTATTTAGAAAGCCTAAGGATGGGGTTGTACCTTAAATCTTCATGTAAAACCATAGTGTTCATCTTACTATGGATGGGATCTATTTGGCCGTTAACACTTTTTTGGGAAGGCTTTGGAAAGCGACTTAAGTCCCATTGCTTTATGCGTCTAAAATTTTGGGGCCCCTTTTTGTTTTATTGTTTTATTTCCTTGCTTTGACTTTATTTTTTCCGAGTCTTTTTTGTTGGTCTGTTCCCTCGTTAAAACAACTTATGTGTTGTTTTATTAGATTGACCTAGTGATGTCCCCTTATTCCTTTAAGGGGCCTGAAATAGTCGTCTTGAGGCTAACTTTCTCAACATGTAACTTAGTGTTGGGAACTATCGTAGAACCTTCATTTTTTTTTTTAAATGTAGACTGGTCTCTTATTTATCTATAACTAAGGTTTGGAGGTGTGACTCATCATGCAACTCACCACATCAGAAGATCTTTTGAGAAGTGTCTAAAATTTGAATTTTTAAAGGTTCGACCAAAACTTAATCATGGAACCCCCAATAGTTGAACCAAAAAAATATCATTTGTTGCTTGTAGAATATGATATTTTTATTTAAATTAAAATTAATACACAACCTAAGTGGACCAAATACTTATTGATAACCATAAATCTTTGATATCTCTACCTTTTATATTCAACACATATGGACTAATAGTTGAACACAAAAAATCTATTTGTTGTTATAAAAACAACACATAATGATTTAAAATACAACTTATATTGAACAAAAATGGACCAATAGTTGAACACTAAAACTTTTTGAAAATCCTTCACATTTAATGGGAAAATACATGTTATTTATTGTACTCACCTTTTATATTTGTGATAGTACAAACTATTAATATAAAATTATCCAATGCTTGTACATTGCTACCCCAATTGTTGTACACATAAGAACAATATTTTTTCACTATGATAACAATACTAGTTTAAATGAGTGTCTTATTTTATTAAATGAGCATTTTATTTTTTAAATGATATACTTATAGTGGAGAGTTGTGATATTTTATTTGAAACAAAAAAATACTTATTTCACTTCTTCATGAATATATTTATGTTTTTTTCATATAACATTTAGAGGTTCTCATGTGTTCAAGTATGGGTCATTTTATCAACATACAGTTTTCTTTATTTACATTTGAATTTGTTTATTTACAGTATATAGTATAAATATGTGGTATCTTGGTATTATCATCATGATTGAGTGCACCCTCTCCTAATAAATATTTTATTTTACCCGCGCATGACTACTAGGCCCTCTCCTAATAAATGTTTTGGCTGCGAGTTAAATTTAACAGACGTCAATCATCGTGTGATCTCGATGCGTTCCCCGCCATCCCGCGATGGCCCCACCCGGTTGATTGTGATATCGCGAGCGCCACGTAATAAGGCCCTCTCCCTAATAAATGTTTTATTTTGCAAAGGACAAGGATTCACATGGCCGTAGATCAATCATCGTGTGATCTCAGCCATTCCCCGCCATCTCGCGATGACCCCACCAGTTGATCGCGATATCACGGGCAAGCGCCACTTGTCTTATCCGGTGAAGTCGAAGGAATGATAAATACTTTGATGCGTCTTTAATACATTATGCCGCAAGTTACTAAAGCAGTTATAAGATGCACGTGTTTTAAATCAACGAAGATGTTATAATCTTGGTAGAAAGGTGCTCGATGGTTAATAACAAGGATGATGACTATGTTGAACGAACAGGATTGTCGATGGTTGAGATCCACGGTTTCCTGCCATTGCGTGATCAAAATTTGTGAGTTCTTTATTGATTGCGATATCACGGGTGGGCGCCACGTGGATCTCCTTGGCAACGAGTAGTATGGTAAAAAAATTATATATTTATTTTATTTTATTTATTAAATACTTACTAGCATATATATTATTTATTAATAATATATATAAAATATGCCGAGAGATATCCTTTTGATGCATCTATTGTACTATTATAAAATAGGTGCCTCGACAAAGATATCTCTTAGCATATTTTGTATATATTAATAAATAATATATATATGCTAGTAGTATTTGCAGCACAACATGAAAGACAAGATTAGAATTACTTAGTTATAGAATTATAATCCTAACCCTTCTAATTTTTAAAATCCATAAAATATTTATTATCTATTTAGTTTTACTAATTATCTAATACAATTAAATTAAATTAAATTAAATATTC
>VDFB02195037.1:0-20199 GCA_007258455.2 Sequoia sempervirens
CTACCCTATCTAGTAGGTAGCACTCTATCATAGTATGCTCACGCCCCTGCATAAGCTGATCCTGTCGAGCATAGAAGAGTTGTTGCACATCATCATATCGGGAAGACATATGTAAACATGGCCTCCAAGTAAACAATGTCATCTCATTGATCACTCAGCACCAGTGAGGTAGGCCTACCCATCTTATGTCTAAAAGTGATGCCGCCCCTATACCTCCAAAATGTTGGTTCTTCGGGTTCAACATCAACCACTATAACCATTGATTAGAGCACAAAAATGTGCTCCCATGCCTAGATGTGTTAGAGTGTGATGCTAGTACCAATTGCTCGAATGCCACAGTAGGAAAACTCATGCAAATCATGATATAACGAGGCCAACATCACTAGTCCCCAAGCAAACAATGTCCTCCCCTGAAGCATCCACTCCCAGGCCAAGCTCCATCCCAAGCTAAAGTACTTGCCCCGTTGATCTGGAGCCACTAAACCTAATATGATCATTGCCATGATCATCTTAAAGATTGGTACCTGATGTCTGTAATAGTCCAAATCAAGCTAGCCCTCAGAAAGCATGAGCTCCTCCACCTCCAGGATCTCAAAGCATACATCTCCTCCAACATCAGTGTTATAGATCACTTGCTCGCTGTGGATCGGGAATCAAAAAATGTGCTAGACATCCTCTAGTGTAACAGTGGCCTTTCCGGTAGGAAGGTGAAAGGATGAGGTCTCGCTATGCCACCTCTCGGCCAACACTGCCATCATCGCTAAATGGGTCCTAATGATAGGTGCCTAGGCAACGTACCATAAACCAATCTTGCCTAGGTGCTCCTGTTGCAACTCATGTAAACCACCCAATTTGCTCAGCACCAAGGTTTGATGCTCATGTGAGAGCACATGCTCTCTATCCTCCTGCACTCAAGAAGTCACAGTGTCAAAATTCATAAAAAAATATGACCTTGTTTTGAAGTTTTCGACACATGAACAATGATTGTGTCACTGTTTGCAATGGCCTTTCTCTTTACAAACTCCAAACAGTGACGCTTGCCCCTTTTAAAATGCAACTAGGTCACAGTGTCGCTATTTGCATACATGGGCCCCTTTGACCTAGAAACCCTAAAACCTAACTAAGTTGCGGCATTGCCATTCACAATGGTGTCACCATTTGCAATTAGAAACCCTAAAGCTAAATTGCGATGCAACGTCTCAATACATAGTAGTGGCACTATTTGACCCCTAGTGTCACTGATTTTGAAGTTTTAGCGTCACTATATAGCGACGCTGGGTGTTTTGACCTTTGAAAACGTAATAAATGCACTCAAAAATCAAAATTCAAGGTCGGGTTAGGATCACATACCGTTGGTCCTATGCTTGGAGGTCTTTGGTAAACTCGAACTCGCTTGGAAATGTGTTAGGGAAGCACTCTTTGCACCATTCTACAGGAGGGTCAAATCTCAAAACGAAGGATTTCTCAAAGTGTGAATGCAAAAATAAATGGAAAGTGACCCCTCCATGACTATTTAAGCATGAAAATTAGGGTTTTTTGCCTCATTTTAGTGGTCAAACTAGGGTTTTACACCCCCAACCCCGTTTTTGCCCAGCCAAAGCTCATTTCAGGTCTTTTTCTCGCATTTTGGCATATTTTCAGCATCCTCGAGCCTTTTTGAACCTGTCAGGCAGTGTGTCCTCTTTTTTCGAGAGATCACCCAAAAAATGCAAATTTTCATCCACCCTCATGGGCAATATACTAGCGTAATTCTTCACAAGGTATTTGAAAAAATTGGAAAATTTATGAATTTTGATCTCAGAAAGGTTATTCTTTGAACCAACGTAGTAGGTACATTGCTTCAAAGAGGGGGAAAGTGTAGATGTTGAAATTATCCTGATTGATATCATGCACTCGATCTTGATTTACTAACATCGTTCTCCTGAATCACTTCTTTACTAACCAATTAATTAAATAATTTTATTTAATTAATTCATCAAAATTCCTCTTTCATTAAATAAATCAACTTTATTTAATTAAATTCTAATGTTTCATCTTTGATTAAATATATCAACTTTATTTGATTAAATCCTAATGTTCTTCATTCAATTGAATAAATCAAATTTATTTAATTAAATTACTAATCTTCCAATATCCTCATTTGAATTAAATAAACTCAAATATCTAAATCAAATGTCAAATCAAACCAACTTCTTATTCTAAGTTAATTAAATCCTAATTTGTCCTTTTTCTTGAGCCAAGTGGCATTAACTCATCTTTCAACTCTTCCTCCATAAGCCATTTTTTGAATTTCAAATTCCACCTAATTGCATTTATCATGCACATTGATCAAAATGTGCTCCACCTCTCTTCAATAACATGTTGACAAGTGGCACATTGCCATTGGTTTATGTTTAATCCCACATCCTTCATATTTATCATTTCTCCATCATTCTTTCCTATAAATGGAGGGCTTCTTTATTGATTTTGGATCCACAACTTGAGGCAAGATTACTCTCTATAGATTTTGAGCAAGTTCATCAACATTTTATCCAAGTTTTCATAGTTTCTCATCAATCTTAGCTAGATTATTGACAATTTTCATCAAGGAGCACAATCATCATTGTTAATCATCAAAGCTTGCAAGGAATTGGGAAAGAGATACTTTCCACATCAAAGTAGCACCAATTCCCCCATGGGATGCTAGTTTGAATGTTTTGAATAAGATTTCAATAAGCTTTCATTTGATATTCTATCTTTGTTTTCTTGTTCATTGCATTTGAATGAATTGCATGGGAAATGATTGTTTTAGACTTGTTTATTGACTAACATTGGGTTGTTTGATGATTTTTTAGCAGGTCCAGATCAACCATTCACATTTTGGCGCTAGGAGGGCTCACCTTTCAAAATTAACATGTTTTTTGGTCAAATTCTGCTATTTTTTCAAATTTTTGTGCTTTCAGGAAACAACGATGCTGGGAAGGTCAAAAAGCGATGCTATTAGTCCAACGTTGCTATATCTGTGCTTCAAAACATGAAGCTAAAGTAATTCTCCTAAGCCTGGACCAATCAAACTCCAAAGAGTGACACTAAAGAGAAATAGTGACGCAATCATGGGCTCTATTTTTCCATAGAGTGATGTTGACCTCACCAGAGCAACGCCGATTTCTTCAAACAATGATGCCTCCATGGATTGCGACACTAGAGTTGGGTAAAAGTTTACTTTTTAGTTTTATTTTTACATGTGCTTTTTATATTGATCACCTTTGTCTTCTAACCTATTTGTGGCTCTGTTTTCTATAGGCTAATCAACTTTTGTAGGTTGAGGTGATCAAAAAGGAAAGGAGGAAACAAAGAAAAGGCCTCTTATGGCACCATCTCATGATTGTAACAAGTGTTTTTAAACACTTTGGGAACATTTATAATCCCATTTTTTAAGGATATTGTTTTAGACTTGTTTATTGACTAACATTGGGTTGTTTGATGATGTTTGAGTAGGTCTAGATCAACCATTCACAATTTGTATTTGAAAGGCATAAAGAGAATGATATGCTTAAATTTTTAACTTTAGCACTTTTAGAAACCAATATTTTGACCAACTTCTATTCAACTTTAGAATGGGAATGAATGATCAAAATGATTATACTTGATTGGGTGATGTCTAGCCTATAATTGAAAAATATGTGTGTTGGGTTGTTGTGTGCACCATTTTTTCCATGGAGCATAGAAATATAAGAGGTTCCTTCTATGCATGATTTTGATGGCCAACAACCCATTCATGTGTAGAATGATACTAGTTACCATATGCATTCTTTTATGCAAGTACAACCAATGATTCCCCTAGGAAAATCCAAACCTCTTAGGATAATAAGTCATGGTCCAATGATGGAGCGCCATTCTATAAAGAAGCTAATTCAAGGTGATGTCAAAGCTTAACCCCATGACTCTAAAATATGTGGTTGTTGCTAATACCATGAATGGTGAGGTTGAGTCACCTCATACAAGTGACTCCATTCATCCAAAGAGGTTGAAGGAGAACTTCTTTCATCCAAAGAGATTGGCCAAAAGTCATGACTCCCTAGGGAATACTTTTCCCATTGTTTTCTTCTTCCAAGTAGTGGTGTGAAGAAAAGGAGAGTTTTGTGGTCTAGAATGTGGACTAATGTATATGATGATAGATATCATGATATCGAGACCATATGCTTTGATACCAATGATTCCATTTCATTTAGAGATCAATGGACAAACGTATGTGTATAAACAAATTTATGAAGTGACACTAATAGAGATAAATTTATTTCCATTAGATGCTTGTTATGGAAAATATTTAAAGAATAAAGCTATGAATTAACAAATTATGCAAATATTATGAATAATTTTCTGCTTCATTCATTCATATTTTGCAACTGTATAAATAATGGTAGAGGTTGGGGAAAGAAATCATGTTCCTAAGATCAAGCAAGAAGAATGCATCCACCTAATTTGTTAGAGCACCCTAGAGTAAAACTAGACTAGGTTAAGTGATGTGATAAGGATTTCTAGTCAATAAAATAGTTTATAGAATGTACAATGAGATGTATTTATACAATAGGTTGTCAACTTTAAGCCTTTCATAATATGTTGACAAATCTTATGTGTGTATGGTGTGCTTCTCAAATGGCCAAGGTTGTGCCAAATATTAAATTCATATGGTACTAGTTTATTGGGACAATCATGTGGATTAGACACAACCATTTTTCAAACATGTGTGGGTCCAAATTGAATGTATTAGTGTGAGTGCGTGTGTTTCCTATGTGAAAGTCACACACAATGCAGAAAAAATCCAAGAGTAGGCAATATTGTTGAAGTTGAAGTGTGAACCCCTGAACTTTCAAATGTAACTAAAGAGTGTGTGTAGATGTCTTGAGTTCTCTTGCATGGAACTATGGAATTGGTGTTTGCATAAATTTGCATGAATCCATTCTACTAGACCTTTTTATCCATGCATAAAACATCTTGATGAAATATTGTATGTACAAGAAAAGATTACGACATGAGATAAGTGTAGGATGAATCAATGTATATGAATGTGAGTTGCACAAAATTACACATGAATGAAATGTTCCTTTTTATGCTTTGAGATCATGGAAAATTCCAAGAAGGATTTTCTATTTAAGATTATTAACCAAAGTTATAGGTTTATTTCATAAAAGTGTGTGTTGTGTTTCACCTATTATTTTGGCATGTCTATCTATCTTGAAATTTATAATATGGTAACTTGGGGATTAAGTTTTGAAATCATTAATTAGAGATTCATATTCCTTTAGTTTTAAGTGAAATATATTCTACCATTTTCTTCTAGATTATTTTTTTTTGCAAGAAGAAATATCCTGGTTCAAACAACCTTGTTAAAGTTATTGAACCTTTCCCTTAAATTTTTTGCCAAGTCATGTGTGTACTAGACTTGGGAATGTCCTATATATTTAAAATCATGTTACTCTTTCATTGAGTTATATATTGTGATTTTGTGATACCCTTTCCCTATGACACTCTTGAACATGTGACCATTTAGTTAGCCCTTTTAAAAAGAATAATAAATCAAATTAGATTGTTTTCTAGTTTTGTTTAAATGATAAGGAATTGTAACATCTAGTTAAAATTTGTTCCAACGAAACTCTTAGAACTATTAGTACTAGTTAGTGCATCTTCTTAAATAGTATTTTGATCTTAATTTTCATAACATTATAACTAATTGGAGTAAAATTTAATAGACCAAATTTTTATTTGAATCATTAAAGGATAGTGAATACATTATTGTGTGAAAGGGTATGATTGATGAGTATTTTTACTATTATTGGATTTGAAAATTTGGGAAAATAAATTGAATGATATTTTGTGTTGAAAGTAAGAAATTCATATTAAAATTAGGTATGGATAGATTATAAGTGATAGATTGAAATTAAAATATATTTGTGTAAAATTGGAAGGAAATTGTGGCACGGCCTTATCTAATTGTGAATGTTTCATATATAAATTTTATGTGAAACATAATTTTAATTAATAAATGAAGAGAAAAAAATCTACAAGCTTGGTGTAATGTTTTGATAGTAAGTAGGTATGGTTGTACAAGTCTCTAATCAATTCAATTGAAGTAAGTTGTGTTTGAGAATAATGTGTCATGTGAACAACTACAATTGTTGTGATCATTTCTCAAGCATGATTTGTGGACCCGTGATGTAAATATTATATGTATGATATATAAGAGATAGTGGTTGTTACATCTAGGATGCCTCATCATCACTTTGAAACATGTTACAACAAATTAATGTATGGTACTAGAGGTTAAATGGGTTGCATACTAGGATGTGTGTTTCATTCATCATTGTAGTGTCACATATTTCTAAGTTGTTTTGTTTGGTTGAAACAAGACAAATAATTGGTGTTGTATTGATGTATCACCTTTTTACTGGGCCTTGATTTTTATAATAAAAAGCAAAAAAACCATGGTGTTGACCCTATAAACAAAAAAATCCTAGAGGTAAGTAACTAGGTTAATAGAGCATTAAAAAAATATTAAAAATGCATAATTCCATAATAGTAAAGAATATTAAAAACCAAAATAGAGTAGACAAGCACTAGGACCAACAAAAAACAACATAAATAAAACTAGCAAGGCTAGCCAAATAGTTGTCTGTAGTCTTCAGTAAGGAACATGTAGAGTTCCTTATGATTCTCATCCTTGTTACTAGGCCTTTCTACCAATCTCTTACCTTAGCAATTGATATTTGTGGTTGTTAATATCCATTGAAAATGTTGCTTGGAATATGGCTACAAGATATTTGATAATATTGTTATAAGACATGAAATTACCTCTACGACCTTTTACCTTTGACATGTGCTAGGAGAGCCCTTATTCCCCTCCTCCCCTAAAGTGACTAGATGTAAACCATCCAATGTTCATATTATGCATGATTGATATTTGTGATCATTAATTTACTCTTGCAATTTTCTTCTTGTTGAAAAATAATAGTATTTGAATTTCCTTTACTTTTGTGGGCTGCTTAGCCTCTTTCATTGTGTTATTCTCAAATTTCTATTTGACCATGATTCTTCTTTAAAGAAACTACTTTAAAATGCATGTAATTTTCTTCTTATTGATGATTTACACCTTTATTATTGGAGACTTGGTGAATGTTGAAATATTTTCTTTTAATTTTCTCAATTCAAGGTTTCACAATGTTGTTTTTGTTTGTTTTGTATGTGGTGTTGTGCTTAGTGTAAATTGTCATACCAAGAGGGATCCCTAGCAATTTTTAAGAGGGAGTAGGTGGCCTACGAAATTATACTGTGATGTTAAGAGATGTAAATGTGACCTGTATGTGATGACTATATCCATTTTTCTCTAAGTTTGTGATCTCTTGTGCCTTTTGAAGGTTAAACCCCTTGCTTTCCCCATCCTTAAAAAAAAGGGGGAAGGTACTAGGAAATGTATGAAAGGGGCCTCACTAAGGACCTTAAGACCATCTCTCATACTAGATTCCATTGAATTTGGTTTCTAGATCTTGACTTCAACAACAAGGTTCTATATTACCACTTGGCATCCAACGTCCTTATGATCCAATTCTACAATCATTATTATATGATGTGTATTTGGAGATGTTTTTTACATGTGATATAAATGTGATGTGATTGATCCTCTAAGATGGTTATTACAATGGTGAAAAAAATAGTTAACTACTAATGATTATTAAAATTGAACTAAGATGTGGTACTTTTGGAGCAACTCATATTATTTGTGTAAATTTTTAAACTTAAAATAAGTCATACAATGAAATTTATTTTACCTTAAATGCATTATATATGTTAATGATAGTATGAATTTTTAATAAGGTGGAATAATGTAAATTCTAAATAATCTTGGCTAGTTAACACTTAAGAGCACTTGTCACAATGTTCTAAGTCATGGAAAATTGACCTTTATCTCTACCTCACTACTCATTATTGTGTGACTGTAACTTGTTAGGTTTATACCTTTGACATAGTACCTTTGACATAGATTGTCTTACCACCACGTCTTGCATGTGTTATGATAGAAATATAAATATGTGGATTAATTGTACTACTTTACATTCCCTAATAGTAAGAGATGTGAACCAGCTAAAAACCATTTGTCCTCACCTTTTTGAGGTATTCTTGGAGGAATCCTAGTCTTGGGAGGGAGGGTGAAGGTGGGATGTAAGGCCCATTTTCTTACTACAAATGTCCCTTGTGGTAGGTTTTATGGATATCTTATGTATACCCTATAGTAGGTGCTATGTGTATCTTCAATTTGGGCTACATTTGTAGTAATGTTTTGCATATTTTACATGTGTTATGATGGGTCCCAAAATCATTTTCCACACTCTTAGAGGAGTCACTCCTCTACAAGGCTGGTGAATTTATATCATAAAGGGTGATTGATCAACTTATCAATAAAATATGAGTGATCTAAAGAAAAAAATTAAGATTGGATATTCGCTTTGCTTTGGGCTCAAATAAACCTAGGAGGGTGTTCCTAGAGACATCCTCAATAGAATTGATCACAAGTGATGATAGAAAAATTGAAATCATTTTAGAAATATATAATGTATGCTTGGCCCCAAGGTTTTCATTAGACCAAAGAATAACCTACTACACATAAAACCTCTATTGATATGAACATAATTGCACAAGTTTAAGATGAAGGTATGAAAAACATGATACCTTAGGATGAAAATTGTTAAGTCTCACTATAAATGCTTCCTTAGATGGATCACTAAATTATGAGATGCATACATACTACTAACCTGCTCCTAAACTACTAGTGAAATATTTATTTTCATTTTGAGTGAATGATTGATCATAAACTTCCATGACCAGTGCCTTATTTATTAGATTATAGATTCATGACTTACCGATAAAAATAACAAATTAAAATTAGAAAAAATATAAGCTATGCATGTACATGCACCGAAGATGTGATATCAAGCAATCAAACATATTTAAATAATCCCTCTAAAAACTTAATAAATCCATGTGTAATAAAGAAGACACCATTACAAAGATAACAATGACTTAGAATGTTGTGGCATTCGTCAAGTCTCTATTATAATCATGTTGGAATAAGTATGACTATTCATCACATAGAAGTTCCCTTAAAGATCTACAAATTCCCAAGGAGGCATTCAATTATATATTTTGTGTTTAAATTTATGAGCTCCTTATGAGTTACAAAATGTGTTGCTCTTTCTCCATAGGTGACTAAACTGGCAAGATTTGAAACCCTAGACAATCATCGACACTTGCAATCACGTGAAAATATAAAAATTGATTAGCCTTTTATCGATAAAATAGACTACATATAGCACTTTTTTTGGTTGTTTGATTGCTTGTGGGAATTTGACTAACAACTAAAGATAATAAATTTGGCATGCAAGACAAGCTAAAATCCCACAAAATCTATGAGATGGATGATCTAGAATAGACATGAGGACCATTGGGAATAAAAACTCAATTGTCACATTAAAGGGAACATGATTGCCTTCATCTTCCATCATTAAAGTTGCATGTCAATCCATTCCCTTGATATGGATAATGGTGTTTAGGTAGGAAAATCCTCTTGGAGTAGTTGTAAAAGTTAAATAATATCATTATGTTAGGAAATAATGCATTCAACCCACATTCTTAATCCGTTTCCTACATAACCCCATGAGAGATAAAAATACATACAAGTAATCACAATGCATAGATCAAATAGACAAGCCAAAAGATAACACAAGATATACCCTGGGAAAACCCTCAAGGGAGAAAAACCCAATCTCCAAAAGCATCCATACTCCATCATATCATTCAACAATAAAGCAATACAAGAGTTACAATGAATACCTCTGAAGCATCAAGCCTCTCAATGCATCCTCATGTGTCCAAGCATGAATCCACACATCCCATGCCACGCTTCACATATGCACTCCTCATAAAGACTTAATAATGACAGCCTACTCACCCAACCAACCTTAACCACTAAACATGTGTTTGCTTTTATAGAATAAATCTCACACAATTACAACCAAGTGGACAGATAAAACCATGTGCCACAAAACCACTAATCCCAAGTATTTAATATTGGGTACTAAGTTTTCACTTTATTTAATATTTCTCTAATTGCATAAATTCATTATTATCGCTACTGCCCCTACATTAAATAAAGGTCATAATGCTTATGGGTTAAATATAGTATTCCAATAATTACCTAGTGTGATTAACCGCACCACCTAGGTGCATCACAACTAAATAATTATTTAATTACAACATTATAATAGATCATTTTATGCAATGGTGTACACCACCATATCCCAATGCATTAATGGCATCATGTGAAGATCTAGCAATTGACATAGACGATCTAGAAGAAATACAAAAGTTTGATGTGGGACAAGAGGTCAAGATGGGAGATGCAATGTTTGTGGGACCAAATATTGAATTAACAAGGAAAGAAAATCCAAAGGTCCATAAAAACTCTATAAAGGGATGAAAATGAGTGAATTGAGTGCTTGGAATAAATGCAAGAAAGCAATGTGGAATTGACAATTGGAAGTAGGAGTAGAACTAGATGAAGTTTAGATGTCTATTGAATCTTGTTGGTAATTTTAAAAACTACACAACCTTATCAATGTTTCATAGGGTTCACAAGCCTAAAAAAATTGATGCTTTATTTTTTAGCACTTCAATGAGTTCTAGAAATTTTGAAAAGATTCAACAAGTGGAAAGAAATAGAACTTTTTAGGTTTCAGGGAAGTCAACAAACATTTGAATTTCCAACAAAGTCTACAAATCAATTGGCATTGATATTATAATTGGTGTGGGAAAACCATGCAAAATTGATGAAGGGAATTATAGGAATAAATGGAGGAAAAACTAAAGGAAATTTGTTAGAACTCCTCAAGTCTACAAAGTAGAGGAAAAAAAATATTGTAGGGATGTTGAGAAGGATGGGAGGTTGTAATGAGGAAGGGAAAGGGAAGATGTCCATATTTTTTTTGAAACTCTACAAAAAGGAAAAAAGGGGAAAGGAGCGAGAGAATGGGAGAATGTGAGGATGTGGAAGAGGACAGGAGGTAGACATAAGTCCAAATTTCTATGAAAAATTCTACAAATAGAGGAAACAAAGGAAAATGAAGGAACAAAAGGACCAAATAGACTTAGTGGAGCTTCTGCAGTAATTAGCAACTGCATAGATGACTGGGGCCCATGGACCCAGACGGAAACTCTAACTCGAGAAATGGGCATAATTTTGAAAATCCTCTAACTTCAGATTGTTTTAGCTTTAAAACCGCCATCTGGCCATGTACCATGGTTATTATTGGTAATGCTTCGGAAAATCAATCATCATAGTTTGGCTGATAAGCTTCCGCAAATGACGGGTAAAATGAGTCACCCCCTGGCAGGCCGGGCATTCGCCACCATCGTCGAAGTCCGGCCACACCAGCTTCGATGCACTTCGCGCTGCATTGCCGGTGCTACCACGGATCTTCCTGACCAGTGGCCCCGGCGGCGGAAGACCAACCGTCATCTGGGAAACGTTCTCAAAGATCCTTCTCGCCAAATGGATACCTCATTTTTCCTCGCTGTAAATGCACCTGGTCAGCGTGCGGTCTTTCCATCCGTCCGCCTAAGTAATGGTCATTAATGCTTCGAGGGTAACATCTCTTTTTATTCTTCAACATCAGCGGCCAATATTTCAGGAATCCTGAACCGACCGGTATTCTTTTGTTTCTGAATTGGCGGGAATGTCTCAATGGAATCCCACTGGCCACCCCTTTGGATGCAAGGTTCTCAGCATTCTTGAAAAGATCTAATAATGGTGAATCCACCACCGAATCCAATCCCTGAATAATTACCGAAAATGTGCTTTCTGACTCATGGCTAATCAAGCGGTGGTAAAACCACGCTACAAACTCTATTTATTTTTTTTTTTGGTGGTAAACGCTTTGACCGGAAGGCGAACCCGATGCAATCAGTCCGCAATACAACACCCGGCCGGTTTGAACTGCGGTGCGAACAATAATGCCGCACGAATCACTGGCGTCATGCCGTATCTCCGCCGGTCCCCTGCTCAATAATAAGTCAAGTTTCAGCCCCATCAGCTGCTCCACAGCCCTGTTACCGCGAGTCTCACAAATGTACAATATAATTTTACAATACAACATAAAGTGGTCCCCAAATAATTACATAGTGAAATTAATCACACCACCTAAGTGCATCACAACTAAATAATTATTTAATTACAACATTGTAATAAATCATTTTATGCAATGGTGTACAACACCATATCCCAACATTCTCCCACTTGTTGTATGCATTGCATAATGGATCAATACATGAAATAAATCATCATATCCATACATGTAACCACATGAATCTATAACATGCTCCCGTGCTTCATCGAGATACCTACAATAAGAAATAAGTGACCGCCATCTCAAGCAAGAACTGCTCTCATCCTCCAATGTGCCACCTATGGAAGAAAAGGAACATGCCAAGGTGAAGATGCACCAATCCAAGAACACAAGCGTCAAATCCAAGTGATAAAAAAGGATCCAAACAAGTTGCTATCAACTTAAATAAATCCACATGATCATAAACAACATCCAAAACACATGCTAATACATCCAACCATCCATACCTCCTAGGTATCAATACATCAGTAAACTCATGCCAAGAACATATGCAACCCATAAACCATAATCACAAGCTCCCTATATCAAACCTATCAATGAAGAACATACATATCTAGGAACTCCCACTGTATAGGTAATGTCAAAGAATATCAAGTCTACCAATCAACACTATATCAAGGTGTGCTAAATAATCAACAATGAAGTACCAAGAACAATAATAATGATCCACACATGCAACCCAAATAGCTGCATAATCTCTCACAACATGTTGCCACCATCCTCCCAAATCACATGAAAATGAACCTCCAGGAAGGAACCATGAAGAGATAAAAACTTGTAGACCATAACATGTCCTACCAACACCTCAAAAGTGCAATTTTGTGTCAAGTATGATCTCCTAACAACCTGGTGCAGGAGCACCTTGTCTATAAAATACATTCAATAGGTCAATGGGAAAAAAATGGAATTTTTCAAGTGTAAAAGCATTGTAAGGGTCTTTTGAAGTAACATTAATGTATTTAAGGTCCTTAAGGGGTCTTTAGGAGGTCCAAAGATGGAAAAAACAAAAATTTCTAAAATTTCTAAAAGTTGTAAACTTGTTAAAAAAATGAAAAAAGGAGAAAAAAGCTAAAAGACGAAGAGACAAAGTGGAAAAGGAGAGGATGGGTCAAAGAATTTGAGGGAGCAGTTGCTTTAACTATCTAAAAACACCTTTAAGAGGTGTGGATGACATCATACTTGAGGATCTTGAATGAAATTTTGCAATAATATTAGTTACGGGACATAATAACCCAATTAAAATAACCCTAGGTAGAATAACCCAGTCACAATAACCCAGGGACAAAATAACCCGGGGTCATAATAACCCAAGCCAAAATAACCCATGGAAAAAATATCCCCATAAGAATATAGAGAAAGGAATTTTTTTTTTTATAAATTACATGTATGTTGCTAAAAAAACTTTATTATTCAAATTTTCAATTAAAGTGTCAAATTATGAGCGATGCCTCTTATATAATCTAAAATGTTATGGTTGTCATAACCATCAACCAATATTTTTAGTCTTTCTTTGAGTTCATGGTGTTTTTTCCTGCTTGGTTTCCTAGTGTATCCGGCCATATATTTATCTATTCTATTCTCTTGGAGACTCTATTCTTTTTTCACTACTTTGATGAATTTCCAGACTGAGTTGTGAGATGCTTGAAGCAATTCACTAAATCATCTATTCCATCCCTCAATAGTATTATTGGTTATGGGAAGATAATCTTGAGTAGCTGAATAGCAATTCCACATTGTTATTGTAAACTTGGGTGATCATATATTGCCTCTTTTGGTCAGTCTTCCAATCCATGTGTCTTCAAAATAGTCAACTTATTCCCACGAAATTGCCTTTATTTTTTATAATTATTTACCATTTTATAGGTTATTTAAGCATATTAAAGGTGTTTTAAGGCTATTTTAGGGGTATATAATGGATATATGGTCTAAAAATGACCTAAATAGCCTCTATGGTGCCTCACAATCATATTTATAATTTATTTTATGTCATTTCTAGTTTACTAGCTTAATCTAAAATGACCATGGGTTATTTTGTCCATGGGTTATTTTGACCACAAGTTATTATGTCCATAGGTTACTATGACCCTGGGTTATTTTATCCTTGGGTTATTTTGGTTGGGTTATTCTATCTAGGGTTATTTTGGCCGGGTTATTATGTCCTAATACTAATAAAATCCACTATTTTCTTATTTTTCTAAGTTTTTTTGCCTTTTACCAGTCCTGTACGAACTGTACATTAGCTTTGTGGTTGTAATATTGCTATGATCTTCTCAAGGAGTGTGTTAGCCTTTAAGACAAGTTGGTTTTGTGGGATTTTACTTGTGTTTAATGCCAAACTTAGTCCATTTTCTAAAATTGGTTTAAAAACCCAGTAAGGGTTTGAGAGTCTTGTGAAGGTGGAACTCACCATCCCACCAATGTAGGGTTAGAATATTGGTGGGATGGATAGGTTAGTGAGTTTTTAATATTTTTTATGTGTTTTGAGTGTGTATTGGTTGCAGGGGAACACAAGAATTTGATGAGTGACTGTTGTTTTCTCAGAAAAAATTAGAGTTTTCCCAATGTAAATGGGTGCCTACAAGCTTGGAACGGTTGGAATAGCATTTTTTTTTATGTGGAAGAGGGATATTATGTCCATGTAGACTTATTCACAAGTATTTGTAATAGTGGCACGTGATTTGGAGGTTGGTAGATGGTAGTTCTTAAAAATCCTTACTTGTTTATGCTCTTAAAGCCTATAACCAAGGGTTTGATAATATGATATCAAAATGAATCTTTCAATGCCTTAAAGTGGATAAATTTGAAGTTTTGTAACCTATGCTAGGACTATTTGTGGTTGTATTGTGATCTGGAATATATTTGGTGGCAGCACCTTTGTTAAAATGGCCTAATGGGGCTCTTTACTAGCATTATAGGTAGTTTTCTAATAGTTGTTGCAAAAGAAATGTATTTGATTTTGTGGTATGTTGTTAATACCAGAAATGGGTTCCTAAAAGTGTTGAGGTTAGGGACTGACGCTAAGTGATTGAAAGGAAACACCTAATTTAGTGATGTGTTGACCTACTAAGGATATAGTGGGTTTTTTGTTCAAAACAAAGAACATGCCAAAACTGTGATATTTGTGAATGGATTGTGTTGAAATTGTTTGCACAATCATACTAAAGTTATATCAATGCTTGGATAAAGTTTATTTGACAGAGTTTGATAGTTTTGGTGATTTGGAAATATGAGTCCATTATGCAAGAAGGATGTCTTGACTACAAAGTAGGCATATCTGATGGTTCTGTATTATATGTATTGAATTGTTTCAATTAAAACATGATGGATGTTGTGTCTTGGAATGCTTGATGATGGTTTGAAGGATAGATTTCATTGGTTTGTTGATATTGAGGAGTAGGTTGCATAGATGGGTAGGTTTGATGAATGATGAAAGAATGGATAGAGTTTCTTGATTTTATAATTTCTTGTTTCATCCTAATCAATGTGGATGAAAGCAATGACAAGTCTATTGGGAGCTTGGAATCAGAAAAGAGTGAATGTTGTCTTTTTACCTAAATAGAATCAAGTTAAGAAATGGTGTTTTGGTATGCATGTGGATCAAATTGATTGAGTCAAAGTTTCCTAATATGGTTTTTTCTTTGAATTTGACCACGGTGCAAGTTTGTGGATAATAAGAAGTGTTGAAGTGATTTGGCTTACTGATGTCTTCTAGTTTGCAAATAAAACAATGTGATTTTTGATGAAAGAATAAAGCAATTTAGATGCTTGTTCAATTTGATCTTCTCTTGATTCAATTGGGTTAGATGTACGCTATTAAATTATGTTGTTGGTTTGATGCTCTGCATCAAATTGGTATCAGAGCTAGAAGGCTCTAGGAAAAGAGAAAGTTTGTGGTGAAGTTGTTGCTGATAGTTGGTTGAGAATGTTGGTTGGTTGCAAGTGCTTGGTCCATCTAAACTGTAGAGAGAAAAGTTTCTAAGTTGTGTGTTTGGTAGAAAAAGAAAGGTATGTGGTCACCATCCTCTAATGGAGATTAAGCTGGGTAGAAGGTACGGGAAAAGAGAGAGAGAGGCATCTTCCAGGGTCTACTGTTGGGTAAGATGAATGGTTTTCTGAGTTGGTGTTTTAGTTTGTGTTTGTAGGTTGAAGAGAGATGGATATTTCTTTGAGGAATCACTTGAAGTTGCAGCCCTATTTAAGGATACTCCATTGATGGGAGTAGTTGAGAAGATGAAAGAAGATCAGTTAGAGAAGGGCAAGAAAAATTTGCAAGGACAGTCCTGTGTCCTTGGTTGAGAAAAGAGTCAGAGGAAAGTTGAAGGACAGTCCTATGTCCTTTTGAAAGAGAATATGATTTTGAACCTGAAAAGAGAGATTGCAAAGATAAAGAAGGCAAAGTCAAAGACAAGTTGAAGACAAGTGAAGACAAATAGAGTTGTAGGTAAAGACAAAGTGAAGATGGAAAAGTTGAAGACAAGAATGAGACCAAGACAAAGATAGAGGCAAATGAAGAGTTAGAAAGAGAGAGAGTAGAGAAGAATAAGTCCAAGACAAATTTTAAGATGAAGAACAAGTTAATTTGTTTCCAAGGGACTTGGAAAATTTTGTTGGTTGGTTGTATGGTGCAGGAGCACCTTGTCTATAAAATACATTCAATAGGTCAATGGGAAAAAATTTGAATTTTTCAAGTGTAAAAGCATTGTAAGGGTCTTGTGAAATCACATTAATGTATTTAAGGTCCTTAAGAGGTCTTTAGGAGGTCCAAAGATGGAAAAAAGAAAAAAAATGTAAAATTTCTAAAAGTTGTAAACTTGTAAAAAAAATGAAAAAAGCAGCAAAAAGCTAAAAGATGAAGAGACAAAGTGGAAAAGGAGAGGATTGGTCAAAGAAGTTGAAGGGGAAGTTGCTTTAACTATCTAAAAAAACCTTTAAAAGGTGTGGAGGACATCATACTTGAGGATCTTGAATAAAATTTTGCAATAAAATCCTCTGTTTTCTTATTTTATTGAGTTTTTCTATCTTTTACCAATCCTATACGGACTGTACATTAGCTTTGTGGTTGTAATCTTGCTATTATCTTCTAAAGGAGTGTGTTAGCCTTTAAGACAAGTTGGTTTTGTGGGATTTTACTTGTGCTTAGTGCCAAACTTAGTCCATTTTCTAAAACTGGTTTAAAAACCCAGTAAGAGTTTGAGAGTCTTGTGAAGGTGGAACTCACCATCCCACCAATTTAGGGTTAGAATATTGGTGGGATGGATAGGTTAGTGAGTTTTTAATATGTTTTATGTGTTTTGAGTGTGTATTGGCTGCAGGGGAACATAAGAATTTGATGAGTGACTGTTGTTTTCTTAGAAAAATCAGAGTTTTCCCAATGTAAATGGGTGCCTACAAGCTTGGAACGGTTGGAATAGATTTTTTTTGATGTGGAAGAGGGCTATTATGTCCATGAAGACTTATTCATAGGTATTTGCAATAGTGGCAGGTGATTTGGAGGTTGGTAGATGGTATTTCTTAAAAACCCTTACTTGTTTGTGCTCTTAAAGCCTATAACCAAGGGTTTGATAATATGATATAAAAAAAAGTATTTATTTCCCTTAAAGTGGATAAATTTGAAGTTGTGTAACCTATGCTAGGACTATTTTGGTTGTATTATGATTTGGAATAGATTTGGTGGAAGCTCCTTTGTTAAAATGGACTAATGGGGCTCTTTACCAGCATTACAGACAGTTTTCTGATAGTTGTAGCAAAAGAAATGTATTTGATTTTGTGGTATATTGTTAATACCCTGAAATGGGTTCCTAAAAGTGGAGAGGTTAGGGATTGATGCTAAGTAATTGAAAGGAAACACCTGATTTAGTGATGTGTTGACCTACTAAGGATATAGTGGGTTGTTTGCTCAAAACAGAGAACATGCCAAAATTGTGATATTTGTGAATGGATTGTGTTGAAATTGTTTGCACAATGGTACTGAAGTTATATCAATTCTTGGATAAAGTTTATTTGACAGAGTTTGATAGTGTTGGTGATATGGAAATATGAATCCATTATGCAAGAAGGATGTCTTGACTACAAAGTAGGCAGATCTGATGGTTTTGTATTATATGTATTGAATTGTTTCAATTAAAACATGATGAATGTTGTTTATTGGAATGCTTGATGATGGTTTGAAGGCTAGATTGCATTGGTTTGTTGATATTGAGGAGTAGGTTGCATAAATGGGCAGATTCGATGCATGATGAAAGAATGGATAGAGTTTCCTAATATGATAATTGCTTGTATCAACCTAATCAATGTGGATGGAATCAATGGAAAGTCTATTAAGAGCTTGGAATCAGAAAAGAGTGAATGTTGTTTGTTTACCTAAATAAAATCAAGTTAAGAAATGGTGTTTTGATATGCATGTGGATCTAATTGATTGAGTCAGACTTTCCTAATATGGTTTTTTCTTTGAATTTGACCATGGCACAAGTGTGTGGATGATAAGAAGTGTTGAAGTGAGTTGGCTTAATAATGTCTTCTGGTTTGCAAATGAAACAATGTGATTTTTGATGAAAGAATAAAGAAATTTAGATGCTAGTTCAATTTGATCTTCTCCTGATTCAATTGGGTTAGATGTACCATGTTAAATTGTGTTGTTGGTTTGATGCTTTGCATCACAACCCCAAGTGAGAAGCCTCAACAACACCCAGACCAACGTTCAATCTCTTAGATAAAGCAACATATAAAATCATGTAACAATGCCAACATGGATGTAAGCCTCTCTAACCAAGAAGATCAAACTCAAAGTAACCATTTCCAAACCAAGGAAATCAGCCCATAAAACCATCTCCTAAACTCCTCATCAATAAATGATAACATAAACTCAAATGCACAAGGAGATAAATATGCCAAACATCCCTCAAAATGAATCATCCAAAACTAACTATCCATAGCTCAAGCTCCATATCCATGAAAGATAAAGCATCATAAACTCATACTAAACCATCCTCAAATGAGTATCCAAAATCAGTCACCATGAATCAACTCATTCCCATGAGAAATCAAAGCACACAACATAACACATCTGAAAGAAATAATGAGAAAATACCTCTCAAATGATAAACCACCGAGTAGACCAAGAGTGGGTAATGAGAATGCTCCTCCAAGATAACCAAGTCATCATGAATCACTCCAACAACAATCTCCTCTATTGATCCATCATGAACTCAAGTCCATACCAAGGTGAAATCTCCTCAGTCTTCCTGCTGAAACCTCCAAAGAGTAACCATCTCAAGCAAATGCCTCTAAGCACAAGAGAACTTCAACCATCACCCATGTCTCCAAGTATCCATGAGCACCTATAATCGATCAATACATGCCAAACTCCAAATGCAACATAGAACCATCATGAAGTAATCAAGCAAATGATCAATGCACTCAATACAAAGAGAACCACCAAGATCAATGTCAAAGCTCCAAGCATAAAATCAAGAACCTATATCATGAAAAAATGATCTAACCATCTCCTCCTATGAGATCACATGCACCAATGCAAACATCATGGTCTCAAGAGAACATATAACATTCCAAACTCTAATCTAGAATCAAGAGTATATCATGAAATAATAACACACTCTAAACCAAGAAACGATATCTTCAATCATATGAAGATAACCATCACCAATGATGCATTCACATCACTACCAAAAACTCCCATTGAACCATGATATCAAGCTACACATGGCATCATGACTACCATCTCCTCCATGAAGATCATCTAGCTCTACACAAACTCAACTATAATCTCAATAACATACAAGTGAAACCAAGATCTCCAAGACAAGAAGACACATACACCGCCCAAACATCACAAACAACCAATCCAACACCACTCAAATCATCACCTCAAAAGTCTCTAAATGAAAGTGTATAAATCCAATGAATGTACCAATATATCAAGGAAACTTGAAACCACATGCTACAAGTCCCAAACACTAACTAATCAAGT
>VDFB02195038.1:0-28225 GCA_007258455.2 Sequoia sempervirens
ATCGGGTTTCTATTGCTCATATTTTTGTTAGTTTTAAAGTGCATTGTTTTAGCACTTAAGGTCGACAACATTCACTATGGTTTTTATAAATATCACTTATAAAGTGATTGGAAAGTTGGCATTTCCTTCGGCTTTTTGATTGAAGGTTGATCATACTTTATTATTATCGAGCTTATACATTGCACAACAGTTAAATACACATTATTTGAAGACTTGGGTTGTCAGCATATGTATTACACTTGATTTTCTTACATGGCAACGGCAAAATTATTGTTTCAATAAGTTTGTTGATTGTGTTGACTTGGGAAGCACACGTGGATTATGATTTGGAACTCATTTAATGGATCATTGTGTCAGTTACATGGATTTCAAAATGATTGTAATAAGATGTTTGGATTTCAAATTGCATTCATTTTTTTTTGGAGTTTTGATGAAGGAAGAAATAGGGTAAACAAAAGATTGAACCCTAGCGCCACCATGTTGAAATTACAATTCCAGTTTGAGCAAGTTTGTTGTGGTATTCTGACCTGGTTTTTAGTTATGTTGGTCTTTGTTGGATGGAAAGATAGTTGATGGTCTTTGCTTGAGTTGGAAGCAGAAGTTTGGGCAGTTTTTCATGAAGATCTTTAGGGATTTTGTTTGCAGGTTAAATCCACCATGATAGAGGTAATATCTATGCATTATTTTGATCTTTTGAAGGTAAATCTGGTAAATGAAAAGTAAAAGAGGAAAATAATAAAGTTCAAGGTAAAAAAAATGAATGAAGAATTACTTTATTTTTGGTTATTGGTTTTCAGTTTTAAAACAAAAATTACTTTTCTAGATTTGTGATTTCGAAAGAGGAAAGAAAAAGAAGTTATAGTTGAAAAAAATGTGGTTTTATTTTGTAACTGAAATTTGTATTTTTACTATGGAAACCCTAACTTGAGTGTTTATTTTGAACTTGAGTTTAATAGGTTGGCTAAAGGGTTTCAGTTTTATTTTCTCTATAAATTCATGGCTTTAAGCCATTTTTCAGATGAGGGATGTATGAGGAAAATACAGAGCATTTGTAGGTCATATCATTGTTATATTTGCAATATGTGAGAAGAGGAAAGAGGGTTTTTATTTTGTGAAATCTCTGGTTCTTATAACAGAGATATCATTCAGATTTATGAGAGATTATTTGGTATTATTATAAACAGTACATATTGTAGATGGAATCTTTAAAAATCTTTTATGTTTTTGTATCTAGTTGTGATTTTAGGACTGCAAATGTAAATGTAGTTGTAAGTTCATTTTTGTATACACAATTTAGACAGTGACTTTGAAAAGGAGTTGGTGCTCCTACTGAAGTTGGTGCTTCAGAATTTAGGCAGAGTTGGTGCTCTTATGAAGTTGGTGCTTTAGAAACTTGTTACAGAGTTGGTGCTCTTTGATTAATGAAAAGGAATTTTTAGCAAGTGGTTTTTTTATACCCCATGAGGGTTTTTCCACTCAGAAAATCTTTGTGTTATGTGATTTTATTTGTCTCTCATTTAGTTTCATGTTAATGTGCTCATTTAGTCAATGCTTTGATTCTTTTAGTGTGTTCAAAAGGTTCATATTTCAAAATGTTCAAGTCTATCATGCAAAGTTGAAATTTTTCAAATTTAATTTTAAAAAGCCTTCTATAAAGAAAGGTAAATCTGCATTGAGAAAAGTTGTAGTTTTGTTTCAAAAGCATAAATAAGATTGTTCACACATTAATTGAACAATATCATATGATGCTTTTAATACGAGTTGTAAATGTTATTCAAGTTTCATGTCAATATGATCTAAAGTGTTAATGTTCACTTGCATAAACAAATCTGCCACATTGGGTTAACATTAGTAAAAAGTTTCATTGTGCATTCAAAGTCAAAATTTAAAATTATATCACTCTGATTCACCTCCCCCCTCTTAGAGTGAATCCACTTCCAACATATATATGATATTAAATTAAAAATAAATAACTTGTAATAAATAATCATTTTAATAAATAATAATTTTCTATTGATAATAAGAGAAGAAACATTACAACATACATTTTTTATTAATTAAGCAAGGTTAGGTCCCTAATCCCTTAAAAAAATTTAACAAAATTTTCCAAGAGAAAACAATAACTAGATGAGAATAGTAGAGAAAAGAGGAGTCAACAAAAGGAAATAGCACAATGTTTCCTTGCCCCAAGGAAAAAGAACAAACACCAACCGAGCATCATGGGGATATTGCAAGTAACCTTATCCATACATACCAATATATTATTTTCAAAACCATAATATCATTAACCCATAGACTATCAAAAGGAAGGAAATACCAGTCGTGAGTTCCTAGATAGCACATAACCATAATAACAAAGATTAAAAATATATATTAAGAGCTCAAGCTTAGAAAGCCAATATTAGTCTTAAAAACTACATTAAGGAAACCAAAATGAACATTCAACCAAAGATGCATCCACAACTAAGAGCCAAGTCCCAAACTAGAGAAAGGAAATTAGGAGTCCACTATGAGACTCTAGGTCTTCTCAAGATCTTCCACTATTTCTTCCATGTTGTCCTTAATCTCCATCATCCCAGACGGATTAGCTTCATCCCTTCTTCTTTTTTTCTTTTGCTACTTTCTGATCTTTCCCTGTCCCGATATGGTACCCATTACAACCCTTTTCATAAGTTTTTCCATTACTCTACTCATGTTCTTGATAGCCTCCTCTATTATATGTAACCTATTAGAATTTTCATCTTTCTCCAACATTCTTTCAATTTTCTCAACCCTCTTCATGAGCATAATTGTTTTTGTCTTCGCTAATTTTTTCTCTTTCTCTTTCAGACTCTCTGAGTCAAGAGGGGTGTTGGTAGGAGTATCAATAGCTTCCAAATCTATCAGGCTATCATTATGGTCTCTTTCTCCTTTGCATTTCCAAGGTCTATCCCTATGTCTTCACCAAGCTCCTCATCCTATTGATTATTTTCTTCTTCCTCTTCTTGACTATCATCCTCCTTTTCATCTGACTCCAAAGCATCCTCATCCTCAAAGAATTTTTCTTCCTTAAGGGTAATAGCGACATATTCCTCAGAGGAGAGTTCTTTCTCCTCCCTAACCACTTGTTTCCATTTTTTATTCTCAGGCTTAGGAGGGGCCGCACACACCCTTTCAGCAGATTTCTTTTCTTTTCTTACTAGTCTCTAGCCCTTTGGAAGCAGCTAAAGCTAGGAGGGTCTACCTATGACCACGAGGGGGTAAGTCCACTATAAGGGCTAATATCTTTATCATCTGAAATTGTAATGGTGGGGGTTTTAGGGAATGGCTCTTTTCTCACCACCTTCCTTTTTCTTATTAGTTTGAAAGAAAGTGTAGTACCCCTTCGTTTATGCTTATGCTTTCTATTGTTATGTTTTCACATTGTTAGACCTATGATGCTTTGTTGGATATTTTGATCGCTAGTCTTGAGCGATAGTGGATTATTTTGTGACATGATGATACTTGTTTGATGATTATTGATTTCAGACATGATTGGATATAGTTTAGATGTTTTACTATCAATTGATTATTGCTATGTATATGTTATGATGGACTAACAACTATTTATTTCGTCAGTTTGTTGTGAAGTGCATTGGTGTGGAGAACGGAATCGCATCACTTCGCTTGCGAAGTGCCCTGTGATATCTGTGATTTTCTCCGCACGGTGTGTTTGTTTAATGCTTTATATATATATATTTGTATGCATGTTATTGCTTGGTTGCAGGAATTTGCAGGTACATGACACCGACTCCACCTGGGTACTCAGGTCTGAGCGTGTCAAGACTCAACGGATACGTTGATCGGGAGATAGTAGTTTGGTTTATCCTAGCCTAGTCTATAATCCTGGTCTTAGTACTTTGTCTGTTTTTAGTTTGAGTCATAGGTTGTATTGTTATTTTATGTTTGGATAAATCGTTTGAAAAACAAATTTGGTTAATTTTTAATGATAGTTATTGTGTTTTAAATTATTGTTATTTAATTAATGTTTAAATGTGGTAGAAATTTACTTGCTTGATAATTTAATTCATTAATTAGCTTATTTGGTTAAATAGTTGATCTTAAAAAGATTAAACTATTTTAATTAAATAAATAAATTAATGAAATTAAATTATTAAGTGTGTAAATTATATTGCATTTGAAAATTAGAAAATAAAAATAAAAATTAATGCATGTGAATTGAAATTTAGTTTTAAAATTTAAATTAAATAAATAAATTGCATGCAAATATTGAAGGGCAAAATTGCCGAGAATTTGTTAAAAGATATTTTACAACTTCTCGACAAGTGTGCAAGTTTCATTTATTTGGTTTGTTGAGAAAATTGGTGATGGAGGATATTTTAGATCTCGGGAAAAACACAGAGGTTGTTCAATTTCCTCACGGGGAAATTATCAAAGCTTTGCAAAAAAAATTCTTGCTGTGTAAAAATTTATTTTCTAAGAGGATTTGTTATTTCCTCTGGGGTTGTATATTTGTGGAAGATCCCTTGGAGGGAGGATCTCTTGTGTTGGTTGGAGAAGCTTTTGGGAATATTGTGTGTTACTGGCAAAAGGGTTTCTTCTATAGACAACCTTCTATTTACAAGTATTTTTCTTGTGATATTAGTTTCTTGTTTATTTTAAAAGAAAATCTATTTGTTGGAATCTCAACTTCTTGGTAATTGTTTGTGGAAAAACTTTATGTAGATATCTTATTTGTCTGTAAAATTTTTCAAGAATTTAGACAAGTAAAAGAAAGAATTCAAACTAGATTCTTTTAGAAAACCCCTATGAAAATTTTAGAAAGAATTAGAGTGACTTTTAGTGAATGTTGATTGTTAAAGTTTAAAAATTATGCATTATAATGATAAATTTTTCTCAAATTGCTGTAGAAAATTTCTTTATCAGAAAATAATTTCTGTAATTGAAAGTTTTGGTGATATTTATTTTTAAATGTATATATATATATTTATATATATATATACATATTTATATATATATGTATTGCTGTGTATTTTTATGTAAAAATTCTTACAAAATCGTCGTACGGAAATAATTATTTCCAGACGAAATTCGTCATAATATTTATAAAATTCTGGAAGTTTCAATTTTTATTTGTTCGCACGCCGTACGGGCAAATTTTGGAAATGCATTTAAAAAAAAAAATTACAGTATGTAGGGGAGGGCCGAAACCCTCCCCATAAATTTAGAGTGGTGGGCGTAGCTCACCAAGGCTGCGTCCTTCCCACGGGAAGGCCACAGGAAACCCTACCCTATTTCCAATGAAATCTAAACAAAAATTGAAAATTTCGGATTTTACTGTGTATTGATTTAATTCGAGCTTTATAAACATAATGCGGATTTTTATATATTATTATGAAATCCGATTTATATGTAATATAAATTCATAGTTCATAAATATTTATTATAATTATATGTATATGTGTATATATATATATATAAATATATATATATATGTATATATATAATTATAATATATTTATTGTTTTTAAAAAATATATATATTATTTTGTTAAATGGGATGATTGTTATCATTGATTGAGATATTTGTTCTATAAATAGATTGTTCATCTGGAGTTATATAATTTTTAATATAATTTATGATTATGAAATTTGGGTTAATTGTAGATCTGATTTTCGTATTGCATGGAAGGTGGATTAAAACCTTAGAAGAATAATTCTGGTATTTTTAAGTTAATGTTTGAGAGGATTTAGTATATCCGAACTATAGATATTTAATTTCCTTGATCTGCTTTATTGTGTATTTTTTTGGGAAAAATGGGAAAGTTATAATTGTTCAAGTCTTCCAGAATAAATTGTGTAGAAAGGGTGTATTATTGTTTCAAAAGTATTTCTTAAATTGACTTGGATTTGTGCAAGAGTTAAACATGGTGTCTGATACTGTTATGGTTTATTTGTTATTGTGAGTTGTAATTTGTGCACTTGGTAAACCCTTGTCATGAAAACTTAAAAACCTTTGTTATGTTTAGGGGAGTGGCTATTTGTAAGGGCCGACACACAAAGTGGTGTCAGGGTAACTTACAAATAGTTAACTAAGTCAGTGATAATTAAATGACATAGTAGTTAGATTTAAAACTTTTAACAAGATATTCATGCCTCTTTTATGATTCTTGAGCTACTACAGTCTTGAGTATAAGATGAGAAGGCTTGGAATGGCAAATCGATGTCTTGTTTCTTTAAGAGACATTCGATTCCATAATAGTATGCAATAGGGGTCAGGTTTCGTAAGAGGTTACTAGGGTAACCCAAGGATTGGGGGCTGGAACCTAGGAAGAAACACCAGGGTAACCTTTGCAACGTTGTGATGACACTCCACCTAGAATAACAGTTAACCTTGTTTATATAGTTCAATCAATTGTCAAAATCTGGAAGCAATGAAACCAATAGTCTGTTGTGTACTAGTGTCTAGGGTTAGTAGATTAGGTCTAGGTATCCTTATTACTATCTCCTAGCACAAGGGGTGGACCTATGGGTACCACATGGTTGGGTGGAACGTGCACCTTACTCCGTTGGGTCCCCAGTTTGTGATTATAGCATCAAGAGCTTCATGGATGGAGAGCTCGTACTTGGAAACTTATGATTATTTCAACATTGTATATTGTAAACTTGTATTTGAAAACATCCCTCAATTGTATAAGAGGTGAACAATGTAATTGTAATTGTAATCATTATTGAACTACCTCATCAGATGGATGAGTATTGTATATTCTATCAAATGTAATGTATGGAAAAAAAACATGTTTGTACTTTATGTTATTATGAATGGTAATCAAATGAAATACAATGTTTATCTTTAAATGTTTAATGTTATGAATTAATATGTGCAATGAGAAATACTTAAGTCACTTATGGAAAATCAAGGTAGTGTAACATCGTATAGCTTAATGGATGTATGCAATTAAATAACTTAATATTAATACTTAAAAAAAAAATTGTTACACCTTTATCACACTATTGCAACATTCTTAGGTTATTAAGGTGGGGTATTACAGATTGGTATCAGAGCCAAGGTTACAAACACTAGATGCTCTGGGTAATCACGAGCCCATTAGGTTGACCTAGTACATAGTGTCACAATTGTTAGCCTTGGTTGAATAGTATCTAAGACTCATTATTGTTGTGTAGGAACATGCCTAGGCGAGGAGGAAGAGGTCGTGGTAGAGGTCGAAGAGGAGGCCGAGGGCCAATCCCTCAGGTTACTCCCCCTCCTAGCCCTCACCACAGTGATTAGGAAGAATAGTTGGGTCAGAGAAATGAGGGCCAGAACCCTGAACAGTCAGCAATAGAGGGTTCTCAGATACGTCCATTACTAGAGGAGGTCCTAGCTCGTCTTGGACCTAGATAGGTAGATGAGCAGGAGGTTGTCAGAGAGAGAGATAGATCCCCTAGGAGAGTAGAGGACACAACACATTAGGATTCTATTATTGTTGGTCACATGAGGGATTTACTGAGAGCATGCCCTCCTACCTTTTATGGTACTGGAGGTGGCTTAGAGGCTGAGACTTGGCTACTAGATTTGGGCAGATGCTTTGCCATGCACCCTTACGGTAGCAATACCCGTGCTAGATGTGCTATTATACACTTGAGAGGATTCACCTCTACTTGGTGGCACCTAGAGGAGCAGAAGCTCCATTTGGATATTGGTTCTGTGTCTTGGGAGATGTTTCTCGAGAGGTTTAGAGCACGGTTCCTTTCGGAACACTGGAGGCAATGTAGGGCTGATGAGTTCCATGATCTACGTCAGTTAGCTCTTTCTGTAGAGCAATATGAACGTAGGTTTTATGAACTTAAGCAGTATGCTGGTATTGGTGATGATGAGCCTATGCTAGTACAACACTTTATCAGGGGTTTAAATGCCCACATCAGTGGTGAAGTTCGAGTCTTTGAGCCAAAGACTATGGAAGTCATGGTGGAGAAGGCTCGTGTAGTTGAGGAGAACATTATTATGGCTTTAGGTGGGCACATAGGAGTGCAGATTGGGAGTGCTCCTGCAGTAGGTTTTAGTCCACGGGGTGGATAGGCACAGACAGGTGGTTCTTCCAAGAACCAATAGACACCCACAAAGGGTGGGCAGCAACAACAACAATGAACACCTCAAAAGAACAATAACCCTCAACCACAACAACAAAATAGTCCTCAAACAGGAAAGGGTCATAATTTGTGGTGCAATAAGCGCAATAGGCTGGATCAACCTGTGCAGAGTCTCAGTCTACCATCAGTAGGGGTAGTTTTCAGCAATCCAATGCACCTTTGGGTGGCAGAGGATTCGACAGAGGTACAGGTTGTTATTCATGTGGGCAGCAGGGACACATAGCTAGGCAGTGTCCAATGAGAGGTTCTACTGGTTATGGGCCTCGACCTACAATTTCAGAGCCTATGGTGGGAGATGCAGGATGAGCACATACAATATATGCTGTGGTTAATAACTGCCAAGCCGATCACTAGAACACGGTGGCTGAAACTTCAGGTAAGTTACATGTTGTTAGTGTTTCTATACTTTTTGATTCTGGAGCCACTAACTCCTTTATTTCACTGACCATTGTAGACTGTTGTGGTCTTGTGGCAGTAAAGCAAGGTGGTAAGTGGCAAGTTGAATTCGCCTCAGGGGTGAAAGTAGTAGTAGATAACTTAGTACATAACTGTGAACTTAAAATTGGTACTTTAACTACCTTAGTAGATTTATATGTTACACCATTAGGATCGTACAACATAGTACTAGGCATGGATTGGTTAGCATCTTATCATGTTGTAATTGACTATCGACTTAAGACAGTTAGTTGCATTAATGATTTAGGAGCGAAAGTGGAAATTGTAGGTATTCAAAGACCTATCTCTTTGTGGATGATATCTGCTATGCAATTAAAGAGATCTCTTCGTCAGGGATGTCAACTGTTTGCAACAACCGTTACTGATTTAGAAGAGGGTGAGAGTCGAGAGGTATCTCTTGATGATCATCCTATTCTTAGGGAATTCACAGATGTGTTTCCCGATAACATTCCTGGAATGCCACCAAAGAGGGATATTGACTTTAGAGTTGACCTAGTTCCTGGAGCTGAGCCTATATCTAGAGCTCCTTATAGAATGACAACCCAAGAGTTAGAGGAACTTCGTATTCAGTTAGAGGAATTATTAGAAAAGGGATTTATTCGTCCAAGTGTTTCCCCTTGGGGAGCACCTGTTATCTTCATAAAGAAGGACAAATCTCTTAGGCTGTGTATTGACTATCGTCAATTGAACAAGGTTACGATAAAGAATCGTTATCCTTTGCCTAGAATTGATGATCTTTTTTATCAGATTAAGAGAGCTAATGTGTTCTCTAAAATTGACTTGAAATCCGGTTACCATCAATTGCGTATAGTTGAAGTAGACATTCATAAAACTGCTTTTCAAACTCGTTATGGGCACTACGAATTCACAGTAGTACCATTTGGGTTAACGAATGCACGATCAGTATTCATGAGTTTAATGAATGGTGTTTTTCGTACATACCTTGATCACTTTGTCCTGGTATTTCTCGATGATATTTTAGTTTATTCGAGAAACATGAAAGAACATGAAGAACATTTGAGACATGTATTGCAATGTTTAAGGGAAAATCAATTGTATGCAAACCTGAAGAAGTGTGATTTCTTTCAAACTGAGATTAAATATCTTGGACATGTGATATCTGGTAAAGGTATTGTTGTGGATCCTTCAAAGATCCAAGCTATTGTAGATTGGCCCGCACCTACTAATGTAGGTGAAGTTCATAGTTTTATGGGTCTAGCTAGCTATTATAGGTGTTTTGTAGAGGGATTTTCTAGAATAGGTCATCCTATTACTTCTCTTCAAAGGAAAGGGAAGAAGTTTGTTTGGACAAAATAGTGTCAATTGGCTTTTTAGACTCTTAAAGAAAAGCTAACTAATGTGCCTATACTCATTGTTCCTGATCCTACTAAGGATTTCGCAGTATGTGCGGATGCATCTTTAGAGGGTTTGGGAGCAGTTTTGATGCAAGATGGGCGTGTGGTTGCTTATGAGTCTCACAAACTCAAAGATCACAAATTAAACTATCCTACTCATGACCTAGAACTAGCTACGGTAGTGCATGCTTTAGTTCAATGGAGGAATTTCTTATTAGGTCATCATTTTGAAATTCATACTGATCATTGTAGTTTGCAATATATTTTTACACAACCTAACTTGAATGCTAGGCAAAGACGGTGGATGGAGTTCTTGTGTGAGTACGATTTTGAAGTAAAATATGTTCAAGGCAAAGAGAACATAGTGGCTGATGCTCTTAGCTGACGTCGATATGAGATTTCTACTACTACTCTTGAAGTGGATTTGAGAGGTCAAATAGTAGCTGCACTTCCTGCTGATAGATTATATCAGGAAGTGAGGTTAGAGATTGAATCGAGTAGACCTTTAGAAGGTCGATTTGCAGGGTATGTCCTAGAATCAGATGGCATATTACAACATTTAGGTCGTATTTATGTACCACATGTTGAGAGTCTTCGTACATTAATTATGACTGAAGCCTATCGAGCTCCTTATTCAGCTCATCTAGGTGTCAAGAAAATGCATGCTGATCTTCGGCAACTGTATTTCTGGCCTGGTATGAAACGTGACATTGCTGATTATGTATCGAGATGTCTTGAATGCCAGCGAGTCAAAGCTGAGCATCAACATCCTATTGGATTATTGCAGCCACATCTCATTCCCGAATGGAAATGGGATATTATATCTGTTGACTTTATTGTAGGGTTACCTACGTCATCACATCGACATGATGCCATTATGGTAATTGTTGACCGATTGACTAAAGTAGCTCACTTTTCACCTGTATGATCATCTTACAATGCTTCATCCGTAGCTAGGATATTTATGGAGGACATCGTTAGATTACATGGAATTCCTCATAGGATTATATCGGATAGAGATCTTGTATTTACTTCAGCTCTATGGACTTCGTTACAACATGCTTTAGGTACACAGTTGAACTTTAGTTCAGCGTATCATCCTCAAACCGATGGACAAACTAAAAGAGTTAACCAAATATTAGAGGATATGCTTAGGATGTATGTAATGGACCAACAATCACGTTGGGAGGATTATCTGTACTTAGTAGAATTTTCTTACAACAATGGATATAAGAGTTCCATAGGTATGCCACCATTTCAGGCATTATACGGTCGTCCTTTTCGAACTCCTTTGAGTTGGGATTGACTTGAGGATAGAGTCTTACTAGGACCTGAGATGCTTCGAGACATGGACCAATAGGTTAACCGTATTAAAGAGCATTTGATAGCAGCTCAGGATAGGCAAAAGAAATATGTCGATGTGCATAGGATAGATCGACAGTTTACGGTTGGTGATAGAGTGTTTCTTCGAGTGCGACCGCGAAAGAGTCCAATCCGTTATGGAAAAGGCTCTAAGCTTGCGCCACATTTCGTAGGACCATTCGAGATCTTAGAAAGAATTGGTCCCATGGTGTATCGACTCACCTTACCACCCAGTTTGTCTCATATTCATGATGTTTTTCATGTATCAGTTCTTAGACCATATCATCCAGACATATCTCATGTACTTGATTGGAATGTGTTACAGGTAGAGGATGGGTAGTTGGCTTTGGAGCCCATGGCCATTCTATAGTGCCGGACGCTCAGTCTCAGGGGTTGAGACATTGATTAGGTGAGGGTCCAATGGGATCCTAGCCATGAGGCTTCAGCTACCTGGGAGGATGTGACACGCATGAGGGAACTTTATCCCTATCTATTCGCAAGCTTTCAGGAGCAAGCCTGATCCTAGGGGGGAGGATGTAGTACCCCTCCGTTTATGCTTATGCTTTATGTTGTTATGTTTTCACATTGTTAGACCTATGATGCTTTGTTGGATATTTTGATTGCTGGTCTTGAGTGATAGTGGATTATTTTGTGACATGATGATACTTGTTTGATGATTATTGATTTCAGACATGATTGGATATAGTTTAGATGTTTTACTATCAGTTGATTATTGCTATGTATATGTTATGATGGACTAACAACTATTTATTTCGTCAGTTTGCTGTGAAGTGTATTGGTGTGGAGAACGGAATTGCATCACTCACTTCTGAGTGCCCTGTGATATCTGTGATTTTCTCCGCACGGTGTGTCTGTTTAATGCTTTATATATATATTTGTATGCATGTTATTGCTTGGTTGCAGGAATTTGTAGGTACATGACACCGACTCCACCTGGGTACTCAGGTCTGAGCGTGTCAAGAATCAACGGATACGTTGATCAGGAGATAGTAGTTTGGTTTATCCTAGCCTAGTCTATAATCCTGGTCTTAGTACTTTGTCTATTTTTAGTTTGAGTCATAGGTTATATTGTTATTTTCTGTTTGGATAAATCGTTTGAAAAGCAAATTTGGTTAATTTTTAATGATAGTTATTGTGTTTTAAATTATTGTTATTTAATTAATGTTTAAATGTGGTAGAAATTTACTTACTTGATAATTTAATTCAGTAATTAGCTTATTTGGTTAAATAGTTGATCTTAAAAAGATTAAACTATTTTAATTAAATTAATTAATTAATTAAATTAAATTATTAAGTGTGTGAATTATATTGCATTTGAAAATTAGAAAATAAAAATAAAAATTAATGCATGTGAATTGAAATTTAGTTTTAAAATTTAAATTAAATAAATAAATTGCATGCAAATATTGAAGGGCAAAATTGCTGAGAAGTTGTTAAAAAATATTTTGCAACTTCTCGACAAGTGTGCAAGTTTCATTTATTGGGTTTGTTGAGAAAATTGGTGATGAAGGATATTTTGGATCTCGGGAAAAACACAAAGGTTGTTCAATTTCCTCATGGGGAAATTATCAAAGCTTTGCAAAAAAAATTCTTGCTTTCTAAAAAATTATTTTCTAAGAGGATTTGTTATTTTCTCTCAGGTTGTATATTTGTGGAAGATCCCTTGGAGGGAGGATCTCTTGTGTTGGTTGGAGAAGCTTTTGGGAATATTGTGTGTTACTGGAAAAAGGGTTTCTTCTACAGACAACCTTCTATTTACAGGTATTTTTCTTGTGATATTGGTTTCTTGTTTATTTTAAAAGAAAATCTATTTGTTGGAATCTCAACTTCTTGGTAATTGTTTGTGGAAAAACTTTATGTAGATATCTTATTTGTCTGTAAAATTTTTCAAGAATTTAGACAAGTAAAAGAAAGAATTCAAACTAGATTCTTTTAGAAAACCCCTGTGAAAATTTTAGAAAAGAAATTGGGGAAATTGACTTTTAGTGAATGTTGATTGTTAAAAGTTTAAAAATTAGCCCTGTATAATGATAAATTTTTCTTAAATTGCTGTAGAAAATTTCTTTATTAGAAAATAATTTCTGTAATTGAAAGTCTGGTGATATTTATTTTTAAATATATATATATATTTATATATATATATATACATATTTATATATATATGTATACATATTTATATATATATGTATTGCTGTGTATTTTTATGTAAAAATTCTTACAAAATCGTCGTATGGAAATAATTATTTCCAGACGAAATTCGTCATAATATTTATAAAATTCTGGAAGTTTCAATTTTTATTTGTTCACATGTCGTACGGGCGAATTTTGGAAATGCATTTAAAAAAAAAATTACAGTATGTAGGGGAGGGCCGAAACCCTCCCCATAAATTTAGAGTGGTGGGTGTAGCCCACCAAAGTGCAATGCATAGCTGACTAGGCTGCTGGGTCTGCGGCTCTGGGAGAAAGTGTGTCCTTCCGCGGGAGAACAGCAGGGGAAACCCTACCCTATTTCCAATGAAATCTAAACAAAAGAGTGAAAATTTTTGGATTTTATTATTAATATTGATTTAATTCGAGCTTTATATAAACACTTAATCTCGAGGATTTTTTTACATATTATTATGAAATTAGGTTATATGTAATATAAATTAAGTAGTTCATAAATATTCAATAGAATTATATGTATATGTGTATATATATATAAATATATATATATATATATGTATATATATAATTATAATATATTTATTATTATTATTATTTTTTTAATATTATTTTTGTTAAATGGGATGATTGTTATCATGATTGAGATATTTGTTCTATAAACCATTGTTTCATCTGGAGTTATATAATTTTAATATAATTTATGATTATGAAATTTGGGTTAATTGTAGATCGTTTTAAATTGTTGCATGGAAGGTGGATTAAAACCTTAGAAGAATAATTCTAGTATTTTTAAGTTAATGTTTGAGAGGATTTAGTATATGCGAACTATAGATATTTAATTTCCTTGATTTGCTTTATTGTGTATTTTTTTGGGCAAAATGGGAAAGTTATAATTGTTCAAGTCTTCCAGAATAAATTGTGTAGAAAGGGTGTATTATTGTTTCAAAAGTATTTCTTAAATTGACTTGGGTTTGTGCAAGAGTTAAACATGGTGTCTGATACTGTTATGGTTTATTTGTTATTGTGAGTTGTAATTTGTGCACTTGGTAAACACTTGTCATGAAAACTTAAAAACCTTTGTTATGTTTAGGAGAGTGGCTATTTGTAAGGGCCGACACACAAAGTGGTGTCAGGGTAACTTACAAATAGTTAACTAAGTCAGTGATAATTAAATGACACAGTAGTTAGATTTAAAACTTTTAACAAGATATTCATGCCTCTCTTATGATTCTTGAGCTACTACAGTCTTGAGTATAAGATGAGAAGGCCTGGAATGGCAAATCGATGTCTTGTTTATTTAAGAGACATTCAATTCCACAATAGTATGCAATAGGGGTCGGGTTTCGTAAGAGGTTACCAGGGTAACCCAACACCTAGGAAGAAACACCAGGGTAATCTTTGCAACGTTGTGATGACACTCCACCTAGAATAACAGTTAACCTTGTTTATATAGTTCAATCAATTGTCAAAATCTGGAAGCAGTGAAACCAATAGTTTGTTGTGTACTAGTGTCTAGGGTTAGTAGATTAGGTCTAGGTATCCTTATTACTATCTCCTAGCACGGGGGGTGGACCTACGGGTACCACATGGTTGGGTCCCCAGTTTGTGATTATAGCATCAAGAGCTTCATGGATGGAGAGCTCGTACTTGGAAACTTATGATTATTTCAACATTGTATATTGTAAACTTGTATTTGAAAACATCCCTCAATTGTATAAGAGGTGAACAATGTAATTGTAATTGTAATCATTATTGAACTACCTCATCATATGGATGAGTATTGTATATTCTATCAAATGTAATGTATGGAAAAAAAACATGTTTGTACTTTATGTTATTATGAATGGTAATCAAATGAAATGCAATGTTTATCTTTAAATGTTTAATGTTATGAATTAATATGTGCAATGCGAAATACTTAAGTCACTTATGGAAACTCAAGGTAGTGTAACGTCGTATAGCTTAATGGATGTATGCAATTAAATAACTTAATATTAATACTTAAAAAAAAAAATATTACACCTTTATCACACTATTGCAACATTCTTAGGTTATTAAGACGAGGCATTATAGAAAGAGGTGATGAGCTACATTTTTTAGGAGTAATTTTTATGAGCTTTGTCCGAGAGGGGTCCTCTTTTGTGGGGGGGGATTCTTATGCTTTTTTATTTTATGTTCTTTATCTAGAGAGTGGGGTCAACTTTTGAGCAGTTCAATTTAGACAAAGATTTTTTAGAAATGAGGATTCTAAAGAAAATAGTGGACTAAATTCTCCTAGGGGGTGGTGGTAAGAATGTATTTGCAAATAGCTCTAATTAAACCCTAATGTAAAGTTGGCTTTTCCTCATTTTCCATACTCTATTGTAGCGATGAAAGGAGGAAGAAGGGCATATTGACTTTCTCAAGGTGGTGAATGTGGTTCAGGATTAGAAAATGATACCCATGAACATATTGAAATCTACCCTTGAGAGTGAAATATTTCATGACAAAGAGACCTACATTGTGGTATGAAATTGGGAGATTCAAACTTGAATAGCCATTTTGGAACCTCTAATATTTTTCCTTCACCTTGAATTTTTTTTTGATGTAGGTCTGGTAATTCCCCATGTTTTTCTTGGCTATTTTCTTTCCTTCATATCGAAGACCAGTGGCTTGACCTATGAGTTTTGTGTCTTCTATGAAATGAATCCCTCCCATATTTACCTCTCCATCAATCCATGCATTTGCAAATTTTTAACTAAGCTCTTCACTCTAACCCTCAATTGCTTAAAAGAAAAGAGTGAATCTTGCACGTTGAAAGAGACCCCACAACTCTACATTCTATCTCAGAGAATCATAATTTCTCAGCTCACATTACAACATGTTATATCTAACTTCAATTATTTTTTGTGAGGTTTTCTTTATTAAAGAGTAGGAAAAACACTTCATATTACATAACAATTTTTTTAAACAAAAAAAATTACTATTTTTACTATTCTATGTTTTATTTTATTTTATTTTTTATAAAAGTATAATAAATATTATATATTTATGTATAATTTATTATTTAATTGATGAAATATATAAAACCTACTTCTAAAAATAGTTCTTTAAGTAAACTAAAAATATTAATTCTTAAATAATCTTAAAGAAAAAATAAAATAACTTTTAATCTAATAAAAAATTCTAAAACAACTCTTAAGTAAATATAAAAAGTTCTTCAAATAAAAATAAAGTAATCAAGGTGAATAAAATAGTCTTTATCCCATTCTTATTTAAACATAAATTTAGCCTTCACCAAAATGTCAAATTAAATTTGGTGAGTTTTTATTGATTAAAGTAATATTTAGAATAAAATGTATGAGAATTTTACTTTTTTGTGTATAGAATATTATTTTTAAGGTTTTTTTATTTTGTAGATTATATAAATAATAATGAAAAATAAATGTTTGTATTGTTATTTAAATTATAATTTTACAATATAGTTTTGAAATGTATATAATATCTTCTACAATATTTGAAATATGCTTGTATTACATATTTGATTATAATTAACTGAAGGAATTTTTTGTAACAACTTCAATTTTGTTTAGAATACGATCTTTTATTTCTTTGTTTTTGTTAAACAAAACTAAAATTAGTTTTATTCTTGTTTTTTTTTTAGTTCCTACAAATAGAATACAAATTCATTAGACTTATATCATAAAGGTGTTGGTATATGGAGCCTAATCAGACTTAGAGGTTAAATTTTCCCCACTTTTATCAGTGCGGTTTCCCCCAAAATTATTTAACAGGGTTTTGGGGCAGTGCCCCCAAGATGGGGTCAAGGGGCAATGCCCCTTGTGGGGTACATAAAAACCCTAATTTTGTAACCGACATAAGTCTTGATAAAAGGCTAAGGGTTTGGGTTTATGTTGACATTGTATTCTAGCATTTGTAGTGGTATTGAGTTGCAAGGATTACTAGTTGTAATTGGTTCAATTTACTGGATAATAATATTGGACTCTCTGTTGGTGGATGTAGCCCAAGTTTGGGTGAACCACGTTAAATATTGTCTCTTGTTGTTATTATTTTGGTGTTTTTCATTTCTCTGTTTAATCTTTATTTGCATGTAATTGATATTTTATGCATACAATTCCTAACAAAAGTTCTACTTACTCTTATTTTAAAGGTATATATTGAAGACAACAAAAAATTAATTTGTTTTAAGCAATAAATATAAAGATGAGAAAACATGATAATGGTAGCATAGACATATCTCTTGATACATTAATACATGATTGTCAAGCATCTATCCATCAGAAGGCGTGAATATCTTAGGTGTTGGCAACTCAATTTGATGTATCTCATCTTGGATTTGTTTTACTTCTATGTTATATTTGACCTTATCCACCTTTTATTGATAATTGATGAAATCCTAAATGGATTCCCTAAGTGCCAAAAGGTTCAAAGACCCATAAAAGTTCTAAGTTTAGGTTTTATCCATTATTTTCCTTCGTATTTCATGTGTTGTTGGAGTTTCAAACTTTTGGGTTTTCTCATACTTGTATACCCTCCCTACCAATCTTGACAATCTGCTTATGTCCTTGCTAAATTAGTGTTGGAGTTTCCCATCCCCAAATACCATTCCCTTGGTATTCCCAAGCCCCACATCTCGAAATCCACATCAAAATTTTAAGTCCTTTGCCCTTTTTTGAACTTTTAGACTTCCTCATCCATCCATCCATCCCTTCATACCAATTCCCATTCATCTTCACTCCCCAAACTCTAATTTGTTGCAATCCAAAAATTGTTTGAGCCTTGCAATGTTAGATTTTTGGCCTTACTGTCACGACCCTCTTTCTTAAATTTTTTGGAAAACTCTTTATTATTATTAAGTTAAGTTAGTTTGAATTAATTATTATTTTTATGGATAAAATTTATAAAGTTAACACTAAGAGAAAAATAAATTAAAATCAATAAATTGAAATATTTTAGATACTTTGTTAAATAAATAAACAAAGTTATGATGCAAAAATTTATTTATGTAAATATGAATCTTTTTCGAATTATGAAAGAATGAAAAATAAATAAATTTTAATTATTTAAAAGTTATCATATTTATCACCTTCAACTTTCTATTTTCCCTTCCAATCAACAACTCGTCTCTTTTTAGTTAACTCCATCTCATGTTAGAATCTAAATCTTCCCTTATCAATTAACTACTCTTCCTTTTAGAATCTTCTTTTTCATAACTATGTATTAAGTGAGAAACTTCATGTGCATCATTATCCATCTTTTTAATTAGAATAATTCATTATTATCCTTTCATGAGTTAAAGTGGTAACTTTCCATTCTCTCCTTCGATCTTAACCATCGATTTTGCTATCAAACCATGACCGTCGATCTAGCATGCATCTCCTATAAATACATCCCTTCATCTTCTTTCAAAGGGGACCCAAAAAATTACTCATGTCATATTAGTGGAGTCCATTTTTAAAAAGAAAAGAATCACTCAACTATTATTTAAAGAAAAATATAGATTTTTTCTTTTAAATAGGGGCTTTTGGAATGCATACAACAGTTTTAATTTTCCAGGAAGAATTTTGGAAGGATTTATCTCTTCAAGAAAAAGGATTGTTGAGGAAGAAAGAAGAAGGCATCAATTGATTGAAAGCATGGTTTAAAGTTGATATTGGCTCAACAAAGAGTGGATTTGAAGGCCTTGCATTCTAGGTAGGTTCTTCTTCACTCCAACAAATACTTTATCTGAAGGAAAATTATTTTCTTGAAACACATAACTCAAATATTAAAATGCATATATTTATTTGAAAACCCTTATGTAATGTTTGAAATTAAAATTTGTTTGAGAATCTTTGGAGATAGATTTCTCTAAAATAATTTAACCCATATTTTATCAAAAGATCTTGAAGAAAATTATGTTTTTCTTGTTGAAAAATAATATGATTTAAAAGCCCTAATTTTATTTAGATAATTAAATGAAATTTGTTTTATTTTATTCCCTCTATAAATTACTTAATCAATTATTTATAATTTTTTTTTTAAATCACGCCTCTTTCTTTATTTTAACAAAATCAAGTTTAATATTTAATTGTTATATATAATGATAATATTTTTATAAATATTAAAATATTAATATATAAAAAAAACATATCAATTTTATTTTATATAATTATAAATATATACATATTAATAATTAATAGTTATATAAATATCATAATATATATGTTTATTTAATTTTCATTTTTTATAAATATTAAAAAATATGGTTGATGGCCTTTATGCGGGTCATGGCCTGCATAAAGGGCTATGGCCCATTATATAGGTCAATGGCCTTACTAAATATTTTGAAATATATATATATATAATGAATTAAATTTTAATTTTATTGTTAGTTAATAATTATTTTTAAAGTTTCATAATAAATATATATACATTATAAAAATGTTTATAAATATTTAATAAAATATATTTGAAAAAAAAGAGAGTAAAAATCTATTAATATCAAAAAACCACCAAAACAAAATAATAGGGCCCAAAAAGGCACCTAGAGAGAACCAAGATCACAAAACTAATAAGCAACCAACCAAGAACCAAACACACAAGAAAACCAACCAACATCAACCAACCATGTACTTCAAGATAATCTTCTCTAACACTTGGCAATAATTTGGGGATAACTGCTCCCAACCATCAATCTACCACCCTCCAACATGCTTAGAAGCCCATTTGGCCAAACAATCAGCAACCTTATTCCACTCTCGAATGATATGAGTAAAAGAAACATAATCCAACATGGAGCACATCCATAAAATATGCCTAGCAACTAAAACAAGTTATCAATCAACCCCCTCAAATTCTGCTCATTCAATAGATTAAAAATGACTTGAGAATTTGATTCACAAATGATCTTGTGCCAACCTAGATCATAAGCACGCTCAATAGCCCAAAGAATCGCCAAACCCTCCATAAAATTATTGGTTTGTTGCCCCCTATGAATAGAAAAAAAGAAAATAATCATCCTAAATCTATCTCAACCAACACCACCAATCCCAACACCTGCCCAGGATTACCCCTAGAAGAACCATTAGTGTTGATATTTAAAACATCCATTGAGGGAGGAGACCAACCCCAACATGTTGGAACTTCTTTTTGGCATGTCTACCTCTTCGGGCACTAAAAGAATCAAAATCCAAACCACAAAGGCCCAATCTAATCACAATATCATCATCTCCCCTTTCCAAAGGAAAAGGAACTTCGCATTTGGCTTCCATAGTCTCCTGAATCATACAGACAACTCTCTACCAAACTTTTTGAATCATCAACTTGCCACCATGAAAAATCTTGTGATTCCTTTCAAGCCAAATTTTCCAAAGGATGAAAGTAGGATCGATACTCCACACAATCTAAAGGAAAGAGGCATGTTTCAAAGGTCTCCCAAAACTTCTCCAAAATTCAACGAGAGGAAGCATGAACACAAGGATGCCGCCAAATACCCCACCAAAAATGTCAAATAAGCATAGAAAAAGGACAGTGAAAGAATAAATGGGATGAGTCCTTGTTGCCACCACAAAGAACACAAATAGGACCTTGAAAGACCTACTTCCAAAGATTATCCCAAGTCAAGCATCTATTCCAAGCTAAAGTCCACAAGAAACAACTACACTTAGGCCAAGAAAACTTATTCTAAACATTTTTCCACCAAGGAACTTCCATCCCACCATACTTCCAAGAAATCAACTCCTGATAATCGCTAGCCACCATGAAAACCCCCTTAGGATCCCAACTCCAAGCCAAGATATACTTCTCCCTAAGAGAGTTGCACTCTCTACTCACAAGAATATTAATGAGCTCAACATGATCCTCCTCCAAACCCCCCATAAGCCACTCGCTAGGTTCCTTGCATTAGGCCACTTCCACATGCCCACAGAGATAAGTAGTTTTGAAATATATCACCCAGGACCAACCAACCTCTAAGAAGCATTGACAAAGATCCTACAAATTAGGATGTTGCACATTATAGGAGAAAACCCATCCCAAGAATGAAACCAAAAGAGAGCCTCATACCCCCTATTGCAGATCTAGAATAAACCATCCTTGATCAACTTAGCTCCTTTTTTAAGATTTCCAAAATTAAAAAGCCCTTCCCCACTAGCGAATATCGAGGAATCTCCTCCTAGGTACACCATTCAGATATTTTTGAGAAATAATCATGGCCCAAACATGGTCATGCTCCACGTACCATCTCTAATAAAGCTTGGTAGCTAGCACTAAACTAGTCAAAGTGGTTTGTCGCAACCTGAGGCCCCCAAACTGCTTCATTCTACAAACCATTTCCCACTTCACCATACTCCACTTAGAGGATGTCAAGAAACCAACCCATAAAACTTTCCTATCCAAAGAGTCCGAATCCTTAATAAAACTAGAGGGAGCCACCAAGGAAGAGCCCGGACCACCAACTTTAGAAGCTACACCCAACTGGCAAAAGATAGCCATATATGAGTCCAATGGTTCACCTTTGCACAAAACTTGTCTAAAATATTTTTCCAAGAGCCCCTAGGAAGGGTACCAGTAGAAATAAGAATGATAAGATAAATCAAAGGCAAGTGACCAATCTAAAATCATAGAATACGAGCAATCCATTGGTGAATAAGCACATGAGTATAAAAGAAGATGGAAGATTTACCCTCATTGATTATGTGTCTGAAAGTAGCAAGGTAGATGTCCAAAGCCTTACAAAAATTATTTGCCTCTCTAATATTAGCCATACCCATTAGAGCAATATCATCAACAAATTTTAGGTGTGATTAAGGAGGTAAACCATTATCCCAAACCCAACCTTGGATAAGACATTGATCAACATGTCTCTTAATATTTCTCCCTAGACCTTTAGCCAAAAGAATAAATAGGTAAGGGGAGATAGGACCCCCCTATCAAAGACCTATGGAAGCCCCAAATAAGGAAGATGATTCCCCATTAACCAACACCAAAAAATAAGTATTCATGACACAATTCATAACCCACATAACCCAATCCTTAACAAAACCAAAAAAAAAAAAGCACTTTCTACAAAAAGGACCACTTAACTCTATCATATGCCTTTGCCATGTCCAACTTGATAAACATAGTTTTTTCTTTAGAGGTCTACATTTAATGAATAGTTTCAGCAGCAATGACCACACCGTGGACAAGATTTTCCTATCCACCACAAATTCTCCTTGTTCCTCATAAACAAGCCTACTAATCCACCGCTTCAATCTCTCAACAATCAACTTTGATAGAATCTTATAGACTACATTGTAAATAGAAATGGGTTGAAACATACTCAGCCTATTAGCCCCATCACATTTAGGGATAAGGGAAAGACAAGTAGAATTCATAGCCCTTAGCATCTACTTGTTCCTTTAAGATTCACGTACCACCTCTAATAAATCCAAATTTATAATATCCTAGAATTCCTGAAAAAATTCAATCAAAAAACTATAAGGACTAGGGGCTCTCCCTTTCTTCATCTGAAAGACAATGGCTTCCAATTCCTCCAAGGAAATTCAATGCAAGAGATGTTCATTCATCTCCAAGGAAACTAAAGAAGGGATACAAGACAAGACATGATTTTCTTTTGCCCACACATCTAGAGAATCCTCCCTAAACAAGGAGGCAAAATACTTTTTGATGGGTGTTTTAGCACTTCTCAACATAGGTAATGCATAAGTGCATCACCTCTCTTGAAAGACAATTTCCTATAAGCAAATTGTAGAAAATTATCCCAAGGTCTCTCGGGTGTGAGGTCATGACAATGCTTGGAATATCTTAGTTGGTTGATGTTTTTTATTGGTAATCACATGGAAGCCTTTATGGTTTACAAAGAATGGGAAGTTGGGTTTGCAAATGGAGTTTCAATAGTGTTGGAAGTGAATGAACAATGGTTGCTCACTCAAAATAGCAAGTTGGAACTCACCATGTTCATCTGATTTATCATTGTTTTGATGTTGGGAATCCTACTCTAACAAGGAGTTAAAAGAAAAAGAAAAAGTGGAAGGGTAAGAGAATTTGTTCTAATCCTAAGCTACGAATTAACAATAACAATTGAGGGTTCTACAGTAGACAGACTCCCACAAACTGGATTTTTATTGACTAAGAAAAACCTATAGCTACACAAAATCAGTGCAATCTTCTAAGGACTATAGATTTTAAGATTATGCATTCACCTCATGAACATACAATTGAACTAGGTTGCAACAAATAATTTAACTCAAACTAGCTTTATAAAGTGATTCATCATCAACAGACCACCAAAAGCATGAGTTGGAAGTGCATCAAATATTGTAACAGCCACACCATTAAAGTCATCTGAGAAACTGCAAGCTAAAACTAACATGGAAATATAACCATGCATGCAAGATGAGCAAACTCAAAGAGAACATCTATAAAATCATGCAATGTTGTCTTCTATTGCTGCAAATTCCCTTTACACCAGTTCTCCAACCATTTACAAATGAGGGGAAAGCCCCTATTTATAGTTTTCCAAAGTGCAAATGAATGGCTAGGATTGATTCACAATGTGTGGCTCAGATTCATTACAAGCTAGGGTTTCATCGGAGAAAGCTAACTCCTAGACAAAAATAACCTATGTATATAACATATTATCTATGTTATATCATACCCCCCATCCCCCATCCCACACAGTGGACACAAGAAACCGACGAAAAGATTTGACAGACCAATAGCCACGTGTTGTCACATGTTGAATGCCGAAAAAGGATGTGCGACCCCAACAGGAAAGTCAAAAACCCTAACCATTTTCCACATTTTCTTCATTTCGTTTTGCAATTTTTTGCATTTACTTTAACATTAAAAATGGTTTTAGCAAACATTAACTCCTTTGAAAATAAGCTTACTTTAATCTATCAAATGGTCACCTTTAACTATTATTGACATATTTGAACCATTCTAACACTTGAGAATTTCCTTTGCAACCATAAATTTACCAATGCTTTATTTGCTTGGAAATGAATACTAATTCTAATATACATCTTTTAAAAATGGATTAAACCAATACCTAACACTTTGAAATTGGATAATAATTAACCTTGTAAAAAGAAGTATTGCATAGAATTAAAAGGAATTAAACTTAAATTAAATCCAAGCATTAGTTCTCATTTTTTTTTATCGCCAAGATCCTTAAGGGTGAGGTGAGAGCATACAATGATTACATAATCCTAAGCTTATAATCCTATTATTACTATACTCAACTAATTTAGTCTTTATCAAATATATGTTCAAACTCATAACTATTCAATTAAGAATTCAATATGCATCAAGGAAACTATAGGATCCTACTAGTTATAAATGTGATCTACTGTTTCTTAAATCTTCCCCTAAATTTTTTGAAGTAATGAACTTATATTACCACATTTTCTCACATGAATTAAGATCTAGATTAGCATCAATGACTACTATTATCATTAACATACACCAAGATTTCCTAATAGATTTGACTTATTTCAATAACCTTTCATTAATCAAGTTTTATTTCTTGAAACCTAATTTTGCAAATATAAAATCCCTTATTACTATTTTCCTTGAAAAATAAATTGAATTGTATAAATTATTTAAAATGTTAGCAATATAAACTTATAAATTATTACTAAGTACTACTTAATACCATTCACTCATAAAATAAAATAAATTTCTCTTTACTTTCTTTTAGTTATTTGGACAAATTTATTCTTGAGCTACTAACTATTTTTTTTATTTACTTTTGGAAATAAATCACTATGAAATATAAACTTTATTGAATCAATTATTTGAAGATATTTACTACCAATAAATTTAACTAAATGAAATTACCTAAATTTAAGCATTGCTAGGCATTTGGAATAAATTACAACTTTTCTTTGTAAAATAAATTTCTCTTTGAAAGTTGTATTTGACTAACATTAATTGAAATTTAAACCAACTTTAATTACTAACATATTGTTGTAAATTAAAGGAATTACAACAACATTATGTGAAAATTTAAAATTTATTAGTACTTCCCATTGGCATAGTACTATTGTAATGAGTTTGAATTTTTTTAGTTAACTAGTTATTAATAATTTAGTTTTCAATCAATCAAAAACAATATTTAAAAAAAAAAAAAAAAATTAATTTTGTAAAGTCAACTTGTAAAATATTTAACTTTACAAACTATAAAAAAGATTTCTTGTGCATATGATTGGTTAAAAATTTATGTGTGTTATTGACCCATTTGTAGGGAAAGCAAAGTAGGAAAGCAAGGTAAACATTTTTTTAAAGATGATTTTTCATTTTTTTGCTTTATAAATCATTTCATTAAATCTTATGTTACTTAGTTTGACTTTTTCTAAGAATGTAATTGTTATTTTTTTATTAAGAAAAAATCTCACAAAAATCAATTAACTATTTTACAGAGATTTGGATTCACACTATTAAAATAATAAAATAAAATAAAAATTGCATTATTCTTTCCATTAGACTAATATCTTTGTTATCTATGTTTTTAATATTTTATGATATAGTTTAATTTTTATATGTTCTCCTTTTCATTAATTTTTTTTTTCATCATATATACTTATATATATATATGTTCTCCAAAAAAAATTATAACCTATAATATATAGGTATATAAGATAACCAATATTATTTTAGGTCTTTATTATATATAATATACAACCTATTTTAATATAGATAATATTAATTTATACATATAACCTATAGAATTTATATATATTATTTCTATTTATATCTTATGTTATTGAAAGTAATATTTTGGTAAATAAGTTTTGATTAAAGGTAAAAGACAGGTTTTGAAAGGGCCTAAAACCATTTACAATAGACAATAACTGATAGAGAAAGAAGAAACATAAAGCAACAATCAACCCAATGGCAATAGACACACAACCAAAAAGTAGCCAAAAAGATGAAAACTAGTTAGCAACTCTACACATTGTTCAGGATCTCCACAACTTCCATTTTAGTAGCAACCATCTTATGCACATTCTCTATCATATCAAACACCTCAACAGATGCCCCAGCCTAAGCTTTCATTTTGTTCCTAGTTCTAGCCCTCGACCCACCCATCTTTACCTCATCAATCAAAACACTACCTTTACCAGCAACTTTCTTACCCTCGCAATCCAAAGTTAGCAGCTTACCCCTAGTAGTAGTGTCAACAACAGACACATTCTCTTTCTTATTTTTAATCAAAGGGGAAATCACCTTGGTAGAATCCAGAATGGCCCCAACCTTAGAGGCATCACCAGTATTTATCACAACATTCCATAATTTATCAATTCTTTCCTCAATGGAGGAAAATCTTCCTTCCCAGTTCTTCTTCAAGTTAGTGCTTTCCTTCGCCATAGTGTAAGCAATAGTATTACAAGATTCCATCAATTTATCAATTTGGCTTTGGACAAAAGTATCCTTAGCCTTACTAGCAACACCTCTAATTCTAATATTGGTCATGTTGTTCTCATGCAAAAACCACTTAAACAACTTAAACAAAACATTAACAGAATCACGGGTTGAGCCCAGCACATCAGACAACTCCTCCCTATCAAAATTCTCAATACGCTTCCCCACAACAATGTCCTCATCAGAAGGACTAGTAGGAGCTTTATCACTAGAAACATCCTTACCTTTACTAGCAGGAACAAGGGTCTTCAACATCTGGATGGAGCAGGCAATTTCCTTTGCAACAGCGTTCCTTTTAAGTAGTCTTTTCGCTTCCTCTTTACTGGTACCCAATGCAACACCACCCTCAATCCTTTCCCTTCCCTACTTTTGTAGCCCAATAACAACAATCAGAGAGGCCTCACCATAAATGCCACCAGCTAAAGAAAGAGGGAAACCCTTCTCCAGGAGATGGTCTGTAGTTGACACCTTTCTCTTCCAGCTACCTTCCTCCTTGTCCTACATAATTATGGTCACAAGGGGAGGAGACGAAGCTTCCCCTTTTAATAGGGACACTCACCTCCACCTCATCATTGCATGTCATGTAGCCCACCTTAACCCCCAACTTCCTTTTACCAAACTGACCCACAATAGGGGAGATGGGACCCTCCTCCAAAGTAGCATAAGAATCTAAGACATAATCAACGTCACCATCCCTATCCGACTCCAAATCCTCATTCAAAATAAGCCTCCTCTTCTTAGCTTTCTTACGACACCTTCCATCACCTGAATCAGTGTCATAACCCTCCCAAAAATTAGCCATAATATCTTGTGGGGCAACAGGGGACTTTTGCACCTCATGGGCTTTTACATGTTCATAAATAAGGAGAATTAACCCTACATGCAGAACAGGGTTTTTGAGTTTTTTCAAATGCTCCTTAATCCCCATATCAAGCGACATAAGTAGATAGTAAGGGAAGGAAACCCTTTTCTTGTGTCAAAAATGGTTAAGCAAGAGGAAATGGTAAGTATTAATCACAATATACCTGCCTTCTAGAGTTACATACCTCATAATTTCTTCAACCACATCATGCCAAAGCACTTTCAACGAGCTCCTCTAATACCCACTACTCTTAGTTGGCTTCAAATCAGCAGCCTCATTCTTTTTAAAGAAGATGGCCATTGTTTCCTATGCTTCTTTTTTATCCCTGAAAACCTGCATGCCCTACATGGCCAAACCAGTAATTTGGGCGATAAATTCTTCATTGACCACAATTTCCCTCCCTCCCAGATTCAGGAATCTCTCCTTCTAGCCTTGAACAACCAAATAAGTGACCTAGGGA
>VDFB02195040.1:0-22611 GCA_007258455.2 Sequoia sempervirens
GGTCTCTCTCTCTCTCTCTCAAACCTCTCCCTCCTAGTTGCTCTCCCTCTCTTAGGTCTCTCTCTCTCTCAACCCTCTCCCTCCTACCCCCTCTCCCTCTATTAGGTATCTCTCTCTCCCTTTCAACCCTCTCCCTCCTACCCCCTCTCCCTCCTACTCGCTCTCCCTCTCTTAGGTCTCTCTCTCTCGACCATCTCCCTCCTACCCCATCTCCCTTTGTTAGGTCTCTCTCTCAACCCCTCTCCCTCCTGCCCACTCTCCTCTCTTGGGTCTCTCTCTCTCAACCCTCCCCTCCTACCTCCTCTCCCTCACAGTGGATCTATAACCTCTCCCTCCTACCCCCTCTCCCTCTGTTAGGTCTCTCTCTCCCTCTCCCTCCTACCCCCTCTCCCTCTCTCTCTCTCTCAACCCTCTCCCTCATATGTTGGAAAAATATGTCTCAATCCCACAAGCTAAAACCTCTATTGGAGCCAAGTCAGTGTGACATATTCTATGTCTGGCCAATGAGCAGATTTGTAACTTTATGTTTTGTATAGGTCATTGTGACCTTGCAGATGTCTTGCCATATGGTTACACATTGGAGTCTTCGGTGTGACATGTTGTGTTTGATATGTTCTCTTACTGCGTGGAGATCTCTGGCTGACAGGCCATACATATCGTTTATTGGGGAGACCCTTGGCTGAAAGGCTTAGTTCGGGAAAAAGCCTCAGTGATGAAGAAAGGTATTGCGGATGGGGGAAATTTTGGAGTCTTCGCGGTGACACAATGACTTCAGTATGAAGTCTCAGCGGCTGATGGAGAGTCTCGCTGATGATGAGGTGTCTTTGGTATAACTCTTGGCAAATGGTGGTCTCAGGGTAACTTGGAGAACTTGGTAAGAACTCTCAGCGAAGAGCGGTATGTCTCACCAATAGCATTTTCTTGGCGTCCTCAGAGTAACATGTGATGGCTCGGTAAGAATTCTTACCGATGTGTGAAGTCTTGCCAACCATTCGGTGCTCAATGTAATGAAAGGGGTCTCAGTGTGAAGTCTCAGCAATGAATGAAAGTCTTGCCGACTGTTGATCACTTCGGAGAAAGTCTTTGAACCTCGGTATGATCTCTTGGAAAAAGATGATAGTCTCACCGATGCAAGTTCAATTGTTTATGTTACTTTTGAACCTTGGTATGAAGTCCTGGCAAAAGTGATGAGTCTCGCCGACTGGTGGATGCGCATGGATTAACATGAAGGCTCGGGGTGAGGTCCTAGCGAGAGCGATAGTCTTGTCAATGGGAAAACTGAATTCGATGCAATGGGTGAACTTGATATAACCTCTTGTTGATTGTAAGGACACTTGGCGATATCGAATGCTGACTGTGTTGGCATTGGGGAGACATGGATAGTGTCTCACCAATATGCCAAAACAACTTGGCATGGTTATCGTAACACAAGCACGTTATTAACCAGTAGAGATATGTTAATTTAGGATTAAATAACACGCTCACATTATCACTAAAATGGAAAAAAATCACATTATACCCATGATGTCGGCCCACATTCTGCATATTCTCCTGGTTTTGCGCATGCTCTAACAAAAAGTAGCTTTTTGTGATTGAGTGAAGTGTGCATGCATGATTTTGAGATTCCATTAGTAGCCAATTCACCATCTCCATATAGCAAACCATTTTTAGAATCAACTTTCAACTTTGTTCTTGTCATAAACAATACAACAATCACTCATCAACTCAACTTACCCCTTCAAGGAAAAAAAATCAAACACCTCTGTTCCTTAGAGATGCAATCAAACATCATCCTAGCCATTTAAGATATATTTTCTCAAATAAACACATCCATCATCCTATCTTCACTTAAACAACATTTGTAACAACAACAAGCAGCATTAGTTTAACACTATCACCAGACCTTTAAGATACCAATTTCATCATGTTTTGATTGTAATATTCCAATATATCAGTATAGACACACTCTGACTACTTTGCATTCAAGAAACCATTGCCATATATTGGAAACATATTCCCAAATCATCAAATCTTTCAAAATCTACCTTCAAAACATTACCAAGCATAGACACAACTATGGCATCACAAATGAGACTACTCCCAAACACTTAACAACATTCCTTTCGTTGTTTCTACATATTCTCTATTTTTAGCAAACAATGCCAAATATCTCTAGGAGGCCAACATTCCATCTAATCAGGTGATTACTTTTCTATCATAATGCATTTACACAATCCCAATATAGATTCTTAGGCCTATTTTGATCCTTTTCAACATACTATAAAATTTTATGCACTTATTTCACAAAACAGAGTAGAACCAACATGTTGTCTACTAGTAAAAGCCCTTAAATAGGTCAATTTATCAAAGCAAGTCATCATAGAACTACTCACTAATCCACCAAACCTACAAAAAGTCTTAGGCCATGTGTAGAAACTCACAAATAAACAAGTTTCAATATGGGAAACGCCCATCAATACACAAAATTAGTAAACATTTGATTATAGGGTGAAAACACACCAACCATGAGGGTTTCTTTAATGAAACATTTGCAAAACCTCTAATACTCCGCCCAACAATTGAAACATGCTTCATTATGTCTGAAAATTATTTTGAAATCATTTCTAAGCTCCTCTACACGTTGTTTCCTCAAACCCTACTTGAAAACACCATTTTTTTGAATGAGAAAATTCAGAATTTTGTTCATGCAATAGTATCCCAACTTCTTATTTCTATTTACCCCTTCCACACACATCTTGACATTGAAAAGACACTAAATATGATCCATTCCACCGACCTACTAGCCCTACATTGGTGGAATGGCTAAGAATCACTTTTTAGACTCTCTAAACAATTCTAAGGAAACCACAGATCAAGACTTAGGAAACTAAGTTCAAATTAGATTGATTATTTGAATTACAATTCCTACAACTTTCAAGAATGAAAGAAATCTCTTTCCCTGACAAGAATCAAATATTAGAACATGCTTGAATCACTATGCAACCTGAAAACAAGAATAGAAAAGGTTTCCAAAATAACTGAGCAGAGGTTTTTTTATTAATTTTTATGGATTTTTGGGATAGAAGATATTCCTTTCTCTAGCTTACAATTCTTTTTAAAGGTGTCTAAATCAGTTGAAATAATTCCCTCTTCATCTTCATCAACCCATCCTTTCCCTTTCACAAAAAATACTCTTCACCTTCTTGCTTTTGTGCAATTTTACATTTTTACAATAATTGACAACTTTTGTTATAAAAAGCAACTTTTCAATAATATCACCTAGTGACCTATTTCATGGTGCAAATACATTGAAATTCATCATTTAATGACCTTCACCCATCATATTTATTGAACATTACAAATTGAACAAATTATCCTTTTGAAGGAATTTCATGACCTAGGTGCTCCTGCACCAATTTGTCATGTTACAACCTTACATTGTCAATGGACATTTTAAATCACACAATTAGATACACTTTCCTATTACATTTTTAAACCACATCTCTTTGAGGAATTTTGTTAAATTTAACAATTGACTTTCTTTGTGTATGCTTCCAAAGCTATCATTGAGTTATTTTGTCAAACAGTTATACAAACCAGCTTTCATTGACTTTCTTTGTATATGCTTCCAAAGCTTTCAATTAGTTAATTTGACAACTGTACTTCTTGCATAAAGGTAAAATTATTTGTCATGCCAGAACAAAGCGAGGCTGAAAAGGAAAAACTAACGGATGTCGGCTCAAACCATCAAAGATAAAGAAAAATGGATGAAAATTTAAGTGAAAAAGAAATTAGAACGTTGATAATAAACAGTTGAAGGAACCTCAATATTAAAAGAAATAAATTGACGCACCAGGGGCCTGAATGTGAAAAGAGTGGAGTGCTAGGGAGATCTGATCAGTAGTTGAAGACACCATCTACCGCCAAAGAGTAGATATGAAGGGACATTCGCCTGCAGAAAATGGAGGGACACCATCTACCACAGTGACATGGTTGGACACCATCCACACCACATCTGAAGTTGAGATTACATCATCACTCAAATTTGACGAAGAAGGTATGCCATCATCCCCATGTGAATCTCAAGGTATGTCTTCTACTTCACCGTCAATCAAAGCTATACAATCTAGCCCACCTCAATTAAATATTCATGAAATTCCTAATATTGACATGTATGTACCTAAGAGAACACCACCTAGGGCCCTGTTAGCCAGAAAGCCAAAAGTTTTTTGAAGTTAATATTGATGAGAGGATATTTTCACGGCACATGGAAGGTAAGATTCTGAATGCACTTGTAGAAGATATCTTTGATAAGATTTGGAAAATGGTCTTTGAAAGGATAAATGAAATTTGTAAGATGTCAACTATTTGTTCAAATGATGTGGGGTTTAAAGAACAGAAACATCATGAAGACTCTTGGGTTGAGAACATCAAATGCATCAAGTGAAAACACTACTGTGAAGAATCTAATGGATGCTTATCACAGTGTGGGTAAAACCTCACGCTCAAAGGATAGTAATGTCACCCGACATGTCATTACATTGACTTTGGTAAGCTATCAAACAACGAGATCTCACCTCATTAAAAAGACAAGTGAACAAATAGGAATTAGTAGAAAAACTTTATCAAATGTCGTTGAAAGGCGGCAAAGAATTGAGGGCACCGATTCAAATGAATTATGGGCATTCTCGGGGAGACTGCTACACAAAGATAAAAAAAGTTGCATTGAGAACACTAATTGAAGATTCTTTGGAAGAATAATACAAGGCCATCTCGAATCGAGGAGGGATGTAAGTAAGAAGGAGAATCGATGGTAGAAACCGTGGAGAGCCACATCAAAGCATTTTGGATCTGACTCAAACCCAATTTTTTCATAAATTTCAAAATTCTTATCCTTAAATTAGTATTTCTCAAAGATTTCTTGAAATGATTAAACCTTTTTATGTCAAGATAAATCACACACGCACTACTTGTTGTTGTAAACTACATATTGAATTCTCTAACCATTATGATGTTTATTGTTCTATATGTTTACATTTGCATACTAACGATGTTTTGCAAGATTGTGGCATAGAAGCCCCACCAAAATCTTCAAGAAAGTTCTTATCAAAAATTTTATGTGAAATAGAGGATGGCTAAATATTCTATAGGAAAGCATGCTTGGATGGTTCATGCAAGCATTGTGGTGGCTTGCAACAAATGCTAGTATGTCAACATATGGAAAGCACATATGAGGTAGGAAAAAAAATAGTAGAGTTCGAGAAGTATAAAACAGTGGCATATGCTACAAAAGATGGGTCTGAAGCAAAAGGGCGTGAGTTGGTTATTCAGAAGATTCCAGTGTATCAGTTCATGTCCATGTTTCATGAAAATCTAATGTATGAGTATGCAAGGCATACCCATAGAGCCCGATGGTTGGACACACAATTCCAGCTATGCAAGGACACCTTTAAACTTGGTAGCATAGTATTAGTGGTTGAATTTGCAGAGAACTACACTCTATAGCCACAACGTGAGGTGCAGTCATAGTATTACAACTCCACATAGGTTTTGATATTTGTACACATAACATTCATACATGCAGCTAAAAGTATAGAGGACGAAAGGAAGGTATCACTTTTATATTAGTGATGATCGTACTCATTCTCTAGAGTTCGTGCAAGGTTGCTTCCAGATGTTCTACAATCATTTGGCTTAGAGGGGCATATCATATGATTGGCATATAATATGGTCAGATAACTGTGCAACACAGTTCAAGAACGTGCACATGTTCTACTGGTTGTGTAGGATGCATCTCACTACACATGTTCAACATATGTGGAACTTTTGTGAGGCTGAACATGGAAAGGGAGAGCATGACGGTGCAGGAGCATGCGTGAAAAGAGCATTAGCACAAGAAGAGTTAAAGTATAAAGATAGTGCACAGTTGATAGATGCAAGGTCAATCATCGAGTGGTGTAATGGTTCGATGGGTCCAGGTAATGAAGGTATGTCTTCAGTTCATAGATTTTTTTGGTTGATGGATGATACTAACATTGCACCATATGAGGATTTTTGTACACTAACAGGATCGAGTGAGTTGCACTCTTTCCTTAGCTCAAATCTTGAGGTTCATTAGATATCGATACATGTAAGATGGCATGCTTTTGTTCTTCATGTACAATGCAAGCCTAGAATGATTGTGAGTTAGCGGAGTGGGTTGACAAATGGTTGACAAGTTATCTTAGCCCACTTCATATATCACCCTCGATGGGATTGGAACTATACGGATGGAATCATCCCGGTCCAACTTTGACCATGTATGGGATCTAGTTCAACCAGGTAATATATCTTTTTCTTGGTATTTTTAAATTCCATATTACATTTATCTTACTTTATGCTGTATTCCTTGATGTTGACTAATTTCAAGAGATATCGCACATATAAATGCGAGGGGGCATGTTTATCACGGTTATTGCGGATGAGGAGCAATGAAGGGTACAAACTATTACTTATGTCACTGTGTTGAGGCAAAAAATAAATTGGAAGCCCCAATTATAGATGGAGAAAACATCGAATACCCTATAGGCTTAGTTGTTGTTACTTGAACATGGCTGAGAAGGTACCCACATAAGAGTGTTAAACATTGGTTGTTCGAGGTGACGCATCATTAAGATTCTTCATTATAAAACCTTTTTCATGGCATCCAATGTTCTTTTGAGCAAGTATGGGGGTGAACCTTTGAAGACAAGACCTTGTGGAAGGTCCATGGAGTCTGACCATGAGGCAATACTTGACGCACAATAAAGTAGAGAGTAGACCGAGATGGTTCATTGGATTAATTTAGTATATGCACAATGGTTCTTATTAATTTATACTTGTATCCACGTCAGTTTGGTTGATGCCAATGCTATCATCTTATTTTACTTTGTGTATCTGTATGTAACTAGGCAAACATTGATTGGTGTCCCCTTGCATAAAATGCAGATTTATGAGCCATCCAAGAGAATCTCAAGTAGAAAATCAATGCAACATCCTTGTTTTGATTATCTTGAAAAATCTCAATTATGATTTTGCAAGCCATTAAAAAGGGTATTACCAACGATGAGGCAATTTCAAGTTATTCATTTTGAATTTAACCTTATCATGACCACCTAGACATTATAAGAGCATCTTGAATTTCAATAAATTCTATTCATAAGAGCATAATCAAGGCAGTGAACTCTTTGAAAAAATGCCTCAAATAAATGTGGTCTCATGGTGATAGAATGGCATTACAAATGCCATGACAAGCAAATTTTTGTGGATTGTCATGGCATTCCATCACCATTGAGACCACATTTCTTTGAGGCTTTTTTTCAAAAAATTTGCTGCTTTTTCTATGCTATTGCTTATTAGTATGCTTTGATAGATTTTTTCCAAGCATCCATAGATTTTTTGGAAGCACCTATTTTAGGATTTTAGCCATAGTAACAAGGAAGCAAACTGTTTGATAGAATGCTTTGGTAAACATGTATGATAAATGTACTAGCATAGAGAAGGCAGCGAACTGTTTGAAAAAATGCCTCAAAGAAATGTGGTCTCATGGTGATGGAATGCCATGAAAATCCACAACAATTTTCTTGTCATGTGATGTAGAGGGGATGGGACTTTAGTCAAAACTCAAAGTTTCAAGGATTACAATGATGCAATCTAAAACACTCTTCCAGGCACCCTGATGGAGACAAGCCTCAATAGTGCACTTATAACTTAGATGCTTTCCTAATGGACCCAAACCCTTGGAGTGATCTCAAGGAACTCAAAAAAAATTGCTTGAATGGTTTCAAATCCCCAAACCTCTGTCTTAGACAAAACTCACTTTTTGCACCTTAACTAGGCTTCTAGCCCAACTAGGCTTCTAGCGATGGTTTTTTGACTTTTCAGTCAACTTCCCCAAAAAAAATCCTCAATATAATGACTAATTCAAATGTGATTCATGATGATACACAACATATCAAATCATTTATGGCAATTATTCTAGATTAAACCTACCAAAATCTATTGTTTCCTCTAATTTAAGGCCTAATTAGCCCACTTTTTCAAAGCAACCCCTCTCTAAACTTATCCCCTGACTATGAAAATTTCAACAATGTTTTAAAATGTTCCCAAACCAAATATTTTCAAGGTATTAGTCTTCTTTGACACCCTCAACACCCTAAATCACAAAACCCTCAATAAATTGCTCCAAAACTAGGGCCTCTTGAAAATTAGCTTTCCCAACACTTCCAGAACCTTCTCTTGGACTTTTCACAAATAAATCAACATATATAAACACCTTCAACTTAGAAATATACCCCTTATTAAGGTAGATATCTTGCTGCTACAGTTTAGGCACCATTTTCATGCCCTTTTCCTTGCTAAAACTCAGTGTACACCCAAGAATCACTCTTTCCTGCACAATAACTTGTTAGGTCTGTATAATAAAAGTTAGATATGATCCATTTCACAAGTTTTGGTCACACTCTCCCATGAAATGGATCATTTATTCATGAAGACTCTCAAAACTAGTGAAAAATCTATACTTTTTGAGGTCTGTCAGCAATATAACACAAGAAACTAATTCCCAACATTATTCAGGTCATTCAAAAGGTTAAATGGATGTAAGTACAAGTTCTTAAACCATCCAAATGAGCATGACACCAAAAGGAATCATAGATTCATCAAAAAAACTCAAGAAAATGCAAAAAGATTGAAGTTTTTATTGATTTTCTGTAGCAGTCTGTACAACACTTGCAATATCAGCCAACCCTCCATACAAATGCTTTCTCCAGGCTTATAGACTCATCCTACAACTTTCCCAACCGATTAGAATTTATTTTATTACATTATTGTGATTAAAACTCCTAAAACTCACTTTTCCACCCAAAGTTGGATTTCAAAAATTTGAATTTCCAACATTGCAATTTATTAACTCCTATTAACTATAAAGCTTCCAAAACTATTAATATCATCATTAAACCTTATTTAACCTAATTAAAACATCATATACCTATTTAAACTCCTAGAAATGTTACCAAATTTTTGCCTCAACTCAGTTGGTGAAGCCGGTGGAATGTTATTTATCATAAGGTGGAGTTGCACTTAATTTCAAATGTTGTTTCACATTTTTATCATTATGCATTGAGCAACAGTTATACATTTAGAGTTTCAGAAATGGAGTTTTCATAATGCCATTCAAATGTTCTAGAAATGGCAGAAATACAGAATTGAACCAATGAGTAAAATAGCATTTGAGATGCTTTCATTTATTTCATATAAAAATCATATTTTACAAGGCTTCATTTGATTTTGACAATCAGAATGATATTACAACATTGCATTTTCTTTTCAAATGAAAGCAGAATTGAAATCAAATATCCACACAAGCCGTGGATGTAACTATTACAATACATTGCTAATAGCACATTGCACTACTGAAGATGCATAAAATAAAACATATAAGTGATGACATAATCATCATTGCCTGATTATTGACGTTCGATGCTGAATGGTGTAGCTTTGTCTTCTCGAGCTTCATCGACCTATAAGAAGAAAAGAGGGGTGTCAGTGGCTCTGATTATGAAGAAACCTATATGAGGCACCCGCAATAGTACAACCTACTATCAACCATGCATTGAAACAATCAATCAAGTGCAGTACGAAAGAAAGAAGCTGAAGGAGAGATAACAATATCATGATCATCATGTTCTATTTTTATGCTAACATTGTTTGTTTCCTTATGTAGGTATAGGTAAAGTCATGAAGCTGAACATTATTCAAAGACCAAGCATGTGGAGGAAAATGGGCTCCCACAAGGGTAGACCTCGACATGCTGCCCTATTCATTAAATGGGCTGATTTTAAAGATACATCATCATATTCATTAAGAGAAGTGAAATACAATTGAAAGAGTTAAAACAGAGTTATCCATCGAATAACTAAACCAACTGTGCATTCATAATGATCAGGTTATACTTTCTGAAGGCTACAGGTGAACAGTGAATTTAGTTCACTTAAGGAATTCAGCTGAGTACATTTACATCAGATATTGCTGCAAAGTTCACATTTTGTTTTATCTTGCTGATCATAATCATATATGTCATGCAAGTTCTAGTTCATCAATTCATTCTTTTCACGGTCAAGGATAGTGAACAGGCATACATTATGCCTTAACAGAGAGTTTTGTCTTGATTTTCATCATGAAAGAGAGCAGATTCTGAAAGCAGTTTGATAAGTGAAACATAAAAATGCATGAAGAGTACTAGGTTGCTCAAGAGTACAAGAGACAAATAGTGCTTTCAAGTATTAAATGAGTCATCAGTCCCAGTTGACTGGTAAAGACAAATACAACATTATGAGTTATAATGAGAAAGTGATCATTCTAGAATAATGAGGAAAGAGTGAGCATAGCAAGGATGTCTCAGAGGTGTCAATCATGCATGGAAGAGGTTAGGTAAGGTGTAGCACATGATAATACTACCATGTTTCACTTTAGAATCTCTACAAAATCCCAAGAACAGAAAGCAATGTTGCTGTGTGGTGAAAGTTAAGAAATCCAGAAGGGATATTTTCTGTGTGCAAAGAAAACAACATGGGGTAGTAATATATTCAGAGACTTTTCATATCTTAATTAGAATACACCATTTGGGAGACTGATTCTAACATCCAGGTACATCTGCAAGGAATTACCACTATCGGATAGACAAAGGTTCATAGTTTTGATAAGAATTTACACACATAAGGGTTATTTTCAGAATGAGCAGATTGTGTATGGAATAAGTAAGTAAATTTTTTGTGGAAAAGGAAACAACATGAACTCATATGGATGTAGTGCAAACAAGGGATGCATTTCTAGAATTTATAAGTCTTTGGTTCATTTTTCTTTAGGAAGAGACAAATACAGAATCAAGCTTAAGATAGAATTTCAAAGTAGAATATCAGTTTTCATTCAATATCCAAGAGAAGTTTTGTTGAGGATGGAATCCCTCCAATATTTCCATGAGGAAAGCTAAAAGGTGTCAAGCATTTGTATGGAGGAAATTAATAGGGACAGAAACACCAACAAAAGTAGAGGCCACTAGTCATATGGGTCAAGCCCATAAATTGAATATAGACAAATATACAGTTTTCATCACCATTTCAAACCATCCATGTTCAAAATACATAAAGCCATGAAGTTTTACATTTCCAATGATACCCATGGAGGATTTGTTAATTAAATGATAGGAATAAATACAAGAACGGGTGGTCGAGCTCTGTCAGAGAAATCAATATAGATGCATTTTCTGCAAGTTATACAAATACCCATGTCATTCTTTAGTTTCAGAAGTCTGAAAATAGACCATTAGTTCTAATGGGCCAAGCTCATAGCTTTTAAAAAATGAATATACGGGGTACCCATTTTTGGGTCGAGCTTCAAAATACAGAAGAAGTAACTACAATAATAACCCATGTGAAGTCTAGTATAATATAGCAAATGACATAAAATGTGAAATTTTTTGTGTTGGGGCGAGCTTAATATGCATGGATTATAGTTGTTGTTCAACTCTGGTGATACCCAAATGAGGATATGTTATCAAATATGCATTAAGAAGGATGTTATATCCATGGCTAGACCTCATGAAGTCTCGAAACTATCAAGCCAAGTGTCCAGTTCGAGCTACACATAGCGGTTAGTGAAGATAAAGAATACAGGGATAACAAATATAAGTTCAGAAAGTAAATACAAATACATTTGAGGTTGTGTTAGCCGCAGCCTCAAGCCATAAAGAACAAGAGTGAGAAGTTGTGGAACTATGGCAGGATGCTTACCTTGTGTATAGAAGATGAAGACAGAACTTAAGCAAGCTTTCCCACAAAGCTTTCAGATGAACACGAGCTTATAATAGGTCGTCCAAGCATAACAATGCACAGGAGTATAGAGGAAATCAGGAATGAATATGACAGGCCGCGGCCTTAAGTCTTATGATATTCCAGAATGAGGGAAAAAGAAGCTTCAATACAAAGTAAAATAAAGCTTACCCATTGAAGCTCGACCACTAAAGAACATGGAGATGATTTCCAAGGCCCACAAGCTCAATTTCAACCTAGTTTCTCTCAGGCAGAGCTCACGTTTGTGCCAAATGATCATTGTGAAATGAATAATTTAGGGTTTGGCCTTGTTTTCCCCATGCCCTAATTTGACCCAACACTATAATTCTCCAAAATATTCGCATCTATCAATATGAATGTGGGTTAATTCAAATTAGTTCAGTCCTTGCTTCATATTTTATTCAAAGATTAAAGTCTAATGTATATGTGGGGGCCAAAATTCTTATGCTAGATCAACATGAAAGTCTTTATGACTTTCATGTTTTGCCCTTGTGAAATATGTATACTTGAGCCTTATGTTTTTGATTTAGGGGAAATCAATTAAGGGTGAATAGCGGTTGCTTTATGACCTAGGGTCGGGTTTTGGTGATTATACACTTAGAGCTCTAATTTTAGTTGATTTTAGAGAAATCAATGAAGATTGAAGATATGCGAGGATAATTATGTAATGTTTTTTATGATTTTTGAGGAAAATCAAAATATTGTAATGGAGAAATAAGGATTTTTTCTTTTTTTGCAAAATATTTTCAATCTTTAATTGCAAAAATAGACAAATTGTGCAAATTTGCAATCCTGTAAAGTAGAATCGTAAACAATATCCTATAAATTGTTTTATGATTTATTGCTATTTTTAGCAAATTTTTGTTGAATTTTCCTCTTGGTTGGATTTGTGACCTATCTTGGAGAGATAAGATGTTTTTGAGCTTTTAAAGCAAATCTAGCCTATTTTTAGAGGCTTGACAGTGTGATCATAAAAGCAGTATGCTTTTTTCTGTTTTTAGGAAGTTTTTCGATATAGTTTGAAGCCTTTTTTCCTTGAGCTTTTTCTGAGCTTAGATTAGGGTTTCTTGAGAGCCATGTTTTGATGGACTTAGTTTGTCATCTCTCCTCTCTCAGTAGTTCAGATTAGAGTTTCTTGCTCATACCCATTTTGAGCTTGTAAACCTTTTGGTACTCAGTTTCAGATTCAGGTAAAGACTCTTTTAGTTTTAATAGAACAGTAGATTTCTCCTTTTTATCTTTTGTCTCAGATTTTATAATGGAAATCTGATGTACTTGTGTTTTCAAATCAGAATCCTTTTATGTCTTGCTGTTATAGGTTGTGTTTCAGAATTACGTGTTTCAGGTTGCATGTTGTATTTTTTTTCTAGATCTTCATGCAAATCACTGATGGGATATGTGCCAATAAGATTGTGAGAATTACTGTAATAGAGAAGCTATTATGAGTGGTTAAGTTTGAGTTTTTATAAGTTTGGTGAATCATCTGTTAGGCATAGGCTTTATTTTCAAGTCATCTTTTATCCCTTTCCTCAGAGGTTGTTTTAGAATAGAATTCATCATTTGGAGAACCAACTCACTCTAGAGATTCCTCTTTCGTTCAAATCACCCACATCTGAAAGAGGTTTCCATGTTTTAGTAGGTTGCTGAATATTGCATTTAGTAGGGTGCAAATCTATTGATAACAATTTTTGGCATGCCCGGTGGGACTTTCAAAGCTACTTTTAGAGAATATTTAATATTTCAGCTTGTTGTTTGGTGTATGCAACAAGTTATTCAGCCTTTTGGAGGCCATTTTTCAATATACTTGGTGACTCCATTCTTTGATTTTCAAGCAGATCCAGTGTGAACAACGCACAAAAGAACACATACTTAGCCAAATATGTCATCTAGGTTTGAAGCTTTTAGATGCAAGCTCTCCTCCCTTAGGGAAGAGAAGGCCTATCAAACCTAACACTCTTATGCAACACTTCTTAAGTTCTTGTTGATGCAGTTTTAGATGCGAAGTTTCAAAATAGGCATGGTTATATAAATTCTCATCTCGCAACTATCATTGCATCAAATTAAGAATTTTCAATCCTTTATGGTCTAGACAAGAGAAGTATGGAGTAGTGTTCCAATGCTAAAGTCTTATTGTGAATCTCTTTGCTATGAGTGGTTCAAAAATGAGGAATCTGTCTTCTGCACCAAATGAGAAATATTCACAATATGTGCTAGGAAGGAATAATTCCATAAGATCGAGTATGCAAGAACTGAGAATTGCATAATTGGCTTACATTTGACTTCCAAACACAAAAAAAATTCACACTTTTCGATGTTCACACATAAGTCAAAAAATATATGTGCGTAAGTTGTAAAGTATACACTTGAATACACGTAACACATATCTATTGAACCATGAATTTATAATTTGCAAATATGGACACCATCAATAAAAAGATTTGTATTAAGAAAATATCCATGTACGCATACATCAATATATGTCAATATAAATATAAAATATAGTTATAAAATAGCCATATAGGCTTACGAGAATACCATATAGGCATTCAATGTCAAATATATCCAATACAAAATATGTACAAAATTGCCATGTAGGCATACAACAAAGGGCTCTGTGCATTCAAAATTCATTTCTCTCCATGCTCTGGTTCAAATACAATTTTCTTTCCCTTTGTTGGGCGATCCGATGGCGATAAGTCTATCACCCGTTTCTGCTGTGCTCGAGGAGTGCTCCATCTACTCCTAGTGTTTAGCTTCTGGTGAAGTTTCAACTATTACAATAAGAAGTAAAGACATTAATATATAGAAATTACATTATAAAAATTAATATATTTAACAAAATAATCACTTATGCCTATCTCACAATCACTCTCTTCGATGGAAATATTTGCATGCCGATGCTCAGGCATGCTCAAGCCCTGTATAAACCATCCAAATAGGAATTAAACTACTAATCAATAATGGTTTGATTTTTCACTAGAACTAGTTCATCTATAACAATGAATGCAAATTGAAATTTAGTAATTTGCCCCATACCTCCCCTATCAAAGACATCGAGGATTGTATAGTGGAGGAAACACCAATATCCATTGCCCTCATAACATTTGGCGTTGTTTCTGTCACCAACATCTGAAAATAAAACAACAAATTATTCAATCACAAAAAAGTTACAATAGCGATCCATGTGATGACTTATAATGTATGAGATCTAATGTACAAAATTTTGAGTACAAGTATTAAACAGATATATTTCTAATTATTAGTTATTGAATTTGAAGTAATGCTTTGATTTTGAATGATCTGTGTAATGCAACATAAGGTCAACCATATGAATATAAACTACACAAATCTATTAAACTTAGAATTCATTACTTAAGTTCTCTTTAAATTTTATATTACCTCCGTGAACATTTGATCAAATCTACTAGCACTCGGAGGTGTTTCCTTGAAACCTCCAACAGTACCCTGTTCAACATCCAAAATCACATATTAAAATACCATTCGTAAAACAATGCTATTAACACATGTAATAAATTTATAATTGTTTACTAACTTTACATACCCCACCGATAGGTGTACTGCAAAAATAAGTAGGTGGATGACTGGTGTATGCAATCTCTACACTGTTACCCTACAATTTTATTAAAATAATAAAACTAAATTAGTTAATCTTGTATTTCACAATCAAAATTTAATAAATTAAATTCAATGAACATGCTGAATTTTATCTGAGTGTCAATGCCATATGCATCATGCAAAATGTCAGTTGTCCTCTCCATCCCCGTAGATGCATACAGATCAGGCTGCGTAGTAGCATATGGATCCTGCATAGCACCCTCTTGAGTGCTGGTAGGGTCATACGAACAAGTCACCCCGCAAGATTGACACACATGGGTTCAAAGGCCACACACCTGAAGACTCCCCTGGATGGCACTGTACAATAGGGCTAGTGTGATGGATGACACTTCGGGTCAAAATTGTGATCGCCTGCAATGTCTCTACATCGACACTCTCCTTCGCAATGGCAGGCATCACAATGTGCTCACGAGGCGGCCTAGCAAGAGGTCATCTCCCTTGCCGCTGCTGCAGGGATCCAAATGGTGCATCGAAGCCTATCTTGAGCTGACCCCCACCTCCCTTGAACCCTCATATCAAAATAATTTGGATTTGGTTCAATACAAACTTTCATCAGAGGAAGTTTCCAAGAAAATATTAGACCCCTACTACTATTGCAACGGGTGGGTAATCAAAGACCATATACCATCTTTCTTATAAAATGGTTCTTAATCTCTTGGTGGTGGCACCAATGAATAGGAAACCTATTTGCATTGAGGGTAAGATTTTGATTTGTTTTGTGGTCGAATAGAGAGCAAACTCACCTTTAGTAATTTTAAATCTTACTTGTTTATATGATAATTTGTCTCCAAGATAATATGCCTTAGCCGCCTACCTCCTATCTTGCCATCCAGATATTTGTTGGGTGATTGCATCTACATTTTTTAACATGTCTTTCAATGAATTTGCTAGAAGCATTCTTTTTGTGGTTGAAGCATTTGGATCACTCAACCTACTGATAAGATCCTCAAGTTGTTTTCTATTGTTCTCAATTTCACTCAAATTTTCTTAAGTGCCAGGAGGGAATTGAGAGAATGGTGGGGGAGGTTGATTTTGTTGTTGAGGTTGATTTTGTTGAGGATTTTGCTGTTGAGGATTTACCTCTTCTTGTTGAGGATTTGCAAGATTTCCTACAGATTTAAAAAAAAAACAATCAAATCTAACCTAAAATAAACAAAATCAATTTCAAACTAACAAATTCAAAACAAATAGTAAACAATACTTATCTCTTGCATCTCTTTGTCATCGTGGTGCCATATTTGCAGACAAAATCCAACTGTTCTTGATGAAATTTGCAGAAGTCCTTCCTCCTAGAACGTAAGTGCGAAATTGAGGGTTTTTGGCCGTGGGCAGAGCTGAGAAACAGTGCTGAAAGCAAATGATACACATTTCACCTTTTTTTTCCTTTTAAAAGCACATAACGCGCTTGTGTTATAACGCAAGCGCATTATGTGTTTCCCCATTTTTTTCCCATTTGGCCACAAAAGTGCAACCAACTTCATGCACCCGCCCTCATTCCTATTTCGTTGTTTGCATATCACATTATGTTTTCCAAAATAGCTTAAATCTTTAGTTTTGCATTCAAATTCAATCGTATAGATCATTTAACTGCATTTAGTTCATTTCATTTAGCTTAAACAAAATCATACATAACATAATTTGAATGAACCCCTTAACATTTTTGGCCCTACTTTCTCCTTTTAGGTGAAAAACCCTAGAAGAGCTAGAAAGGTGCATTGTGCCAAAAATCTACAATTCAGTGTTGTTGATTTATATTTTTCTATTGTGTACCACAAGCATAAACCTAAGATATTTTATGAACCTCAACCTAGAGTTCTTGTCTCCTTAAAACTTGGTCAATGAATTCTATTTATTCACCTAGGCTCCTTTCTCTCGCATCAACATCACTTTATATTTGTTGATCAACATCATGGAAATTATGATCAAACTGAGATCTATACAAATCTTAGGTGAAAATTATTATTAGTCAATATAGTGTGTGTCCATGCCATGATTAGGCATGCCATATGTTCTTACATTTATGTTTCCAACCTAACCCTTACCTATTTTACCAATCACTACATTGCTCCATCTCACACATCATAATCATCCAAATTAATTCTTCTCCTTCTGAAAAAATTGATCAGCTAAGTCATCAAAGGTGTATTGATACTAGTCTCTTAAGTCAACAAAGCCATCAACTCTACCCATGCTACTTGCTTGGTCCTAGTTATTTTTCCATAAGAATTTCTTTCATCTTTTATCTTCCACTTGGCATGTTGATTTCTTGTATGAGTTGCATTACTTTCTTATGCAAGTTAATCTACATGCTATAAAATCACCACTTCCCAAAATGAAAATATGAAATTTATCTTGATGAAAGTGTACTTCTTCAATCAAAACCAATAGTTGTAAACACACAAACCCTTATCACTTTGCATTGATTTTATGTTCTTCACAATTTTCCTCGACAATGGCATTAGATTGATGGGTCACAAAACCACTACTCCACTTCCTAGTATAAATCTTTCACTTTTAAGGCCAAGGTTGTCATCATGAAACTAAAACTTAATCATCCACATAATATGTAGGGTTGAAGCTCAAATCAATGAGAATTGGTTTTATCTCCTTCCCTTCAATCTTATCTTAGACTTGAGAGGGTGTTCCTAGAGGTTTAAATAAATAAAATGGGCAACCAAAATGGTGACACCCAGTCTATTGTCTTGACCCCAAATATTGTTACTGAACCAAGAACAATTAGTTTCCTTAAGGACCTTCCTATATATGATTTGAACATTAAAGCAATGAATGCATGGTCGGGGAAATGCACATAATCTACAAGATAAGTTAGTGACACCATTTCATAAGAGTTTCTACCATGTTCTATTGTGAAAAGATGAGTTGTGCTAGGACTACAAATATTTTTGAAATAATGCTTTGTTCTTTTGATTTGTTTATTTTTTGTATGATTAGAATGCATATCGACTAGATGTTGCCAATCCAAGAGGATACAAATTCACATTTGACAAGGGGAAATGGAAAGAGATAATAACATTGAACACAAATTTATCTAGCATCTAAATGCATTAGAAATACAATTTTATCAATTTCACATGCTTAGTTATTCATCAATGAGTTGGAAAAATTCATATCCGAAAATGAAATAATTTCTTATGTAACAAGTTGTAATAGGTTTAGAATATTGTTATATTCATTAAATGATTCTTACATTCACAATAGAAAATATTTTGAATAAAATATCTCAAATAGAAGTATTTTTTAATTTTTATCATACACTAATAGAGACATAAAACTAAATAGCAAGTATGCAATAACCTTTGTAATAACATGATACAATCTCTGCCTCCTTGTAGTTGCATTGTAAACTGGTATTTTCCCTTCAAACTAACTCTAAGTTCTCTTATTTTTTTGCCTCTATGTCATCTTTAATTATTCCTTATCTAGGTACATGTTCTCAATATATTTATATATTTGTTTAGAGTGAGTTCTCACTTGGAAAATCAACAACAAGCTATCTTTTCCTCTTGAGAAAAAATTCATGAAGCATGACAATACTAACTACAAATTTCTTTATATCACTCTTACTTAGGTTGATCAACTTACCAAGGATGTCATTAGGGAAACCATTTTTTTCAAACCACATTCTTTCTTTCTTTAATATCATGAATATTAAAAAACATTGTGATGAAGTTATTGGTATTGGTCCACTCCTTTTTTATAAAATTTACCTTAACCTTGGTTTCATACACATCTACATTAACATATTTATAGAGGACATCCATTATGAACTTCATCATTTTATTTTTATTTGTAAACCACTTAAGAATAATATCTATCAGTTGAAGTTATCTTCCATTTTTTTTTAGTGTAGTATTCAACACCTCATAGAATATAAGCAAGAACCATGATTGATAGTTGTACCAATAGACTTAAAACTCCCCTCCTTTTCTTAGTTTATATAATCATCATCCATATTTTTTTGTTCATCAATAGAGTGGTCACAAACCCCCTTTAAGGGACCTTCAATATTTGGAGCTTTGCCTTTTTCTAATAGATAGATAAAAAATAGGGTGTTATTAAAGAGGACTTGGAACAATTGGGGAAAGGTGGGGACAAAGGATCTACCAAGGTTGGACCTATTAACAATGAGGTTGGGAATAATAGGGTTAGGAATAGGTCAAGACTTTTTGGGGACAAAGGACCCACTAAGACTAGTCTTTGAAGATTTAGTAACAAAAGGGTTAAGAGTAGGGATTTTAATTGTAACCATATTCAAATAGGGAATGGTTTTGGTTTCAACAAGGAAATAATATTACAAGGAGAAATTCCATCTTGTCTAAAACCACATCCACCATTGGTTGAGCATATAAAGACATGAGAAGATATAATGAAAAACTAACCAAATTCCTATGTATAGGGTTGTTCGAGAGAGGAAAATGAAAGGAGACGTGCATTTATATTGATCTTATAAGATATAATACTTGAGTACTTGTAAAAGCTTACCAAATTCCAAGGTGGTAAGGCCTTATGTAGGTAACTAGCTTGGAATTTGACCAATTCCTCCAACCCTTTGAGAAAGGCATCGATATGCTCCTTGCTCTTAGAGTTGTTAGATTTGTGAGTCTTAACACCATTGATAGATATCCTAGTAGTGGCAACAACAACATTAAGAAACTCTAATGCTTAGAACTCTCACAATGACTTTCGATACTATTTAGGATATCATAAATTCTTTGGAAAAAAGGGGGTTATATTGCTAGCTTGACATAAAAACTCTAAGGGTGTAACAAAGAATATAAATATCATCACATATTGAGTTTGTAATCACAAAATAGGTTTGTAGACACAATTTTAGATTCTAATTCACAAGATCAATTAACATAGGATAAAACTTATCTAATAATCTAAAAGGTAAAATACAATGATCATCACGAGTTGAGTTCGTAGTCACAAAATAGGTTTGTAGGTACGATTTAGATTCTTTAAATCACAAGGTCAATTTAACATAGAGAAAAAGGGAATATTTTGGTTTTGAACCACATACACAACTATCTAGAACATCTACAAATTATGAGGTGTATCAATATCAATATCTATATTAATCAATACTCATCTTCAGTCATTAAACTAAGTAATGTCATCTTTTGTTAATAATATTTATTATTTATTTATATAATTAACAATCCAATATTTATTGATCCATTTTATTTAGCTATAAAATGCTTACACATTCCCTCGCTTAAATAAAGAACCCATTTTGTCCATTTTCTATTGATGAAAGAGGGAGTAAACACTTGGATGCATTTTTTTATTAGTCTCTATTAATCTTCAATTTCTTCTTTAATCATGTAAAACACCTAAGGAGGCCTAGGAGAATTTTGAAAATTTGTATGGTAAAACTATAAGAGTTGGCATAGAATGCTCTATACCATGCAAGATTTTGTTGAAGATGTAGCCACCCAAGACCTACAAGCTTCAATGAAATCACAAGAGATATAATAGATGAGAGAATAATTATATTCTATCAAAGGATTCAAATGGTACAATAATGATGAATTAGGATTACAATAAGAATACAATGAGTTCATTCCTTGGCTATATAGACCAGGGTTAGACATAGGTTATTATATAAAATTATGACATGTGTCTTAATCTTATGACTTGATACATAATGTTAGTAGGACCTAGGTGGTGAACCAATTAGGTAAAACACCCCATTCACATCAACAACAAAAATACCTCATATACACCAATAGGATGAATTCTAAATATGTGTGGTGACTATTTTAAAAAATTAGCAATTAACTTCCCTTTTGGAATATTGACTTCACAATCCCTTTTGTTTTCTTTGGCAATAGATAAAAATTAAAAAAATTGTGAGCATCTTTTATGATCATCTTATTCCTTAATATCTATTGTTTGAATCAAATAATATAATGACCTATTTTTTACTCTCTTTTTTCTTTTAATTGTGATTTCATTTCAATAGCTTCAATCACACAATTTAGTTCTCTACAATGGAGGATATGACGAGAATGCTATAGTTGATTATCAATAGTGAAAGTCAACAAAGTGATCCAATCTTCTACAATGGAGGGCATGAGGAGAATTCAATATGCTCACTCAACTCTTTCAGCTTGATACCTAGCACAATGCCCATATAATTTCTAGTACAATACCCATATGATTTCTAGTAGAATGCCCATTATGGACAAGAAAAGAAGATATTAAGCCTACATTAATAAATAAAATGAGATGACAGAAAATGAGATATATTATAGTGATTTAGCTCAAAAAAACCTTCCCAACAACTTGTTTCTGCACCAAAGTATCCCGATCTACAGCACGCCGACCTAGTATCCTTAAAACCTGCACCAAAATTTTGGGTAAATTCGTTACGTTGTTTCAGCGACCCAATCACTTAATCCAAATGAAACAATAACTTGATAAAAATAAGAGATTCTTTACATAGAGCAGCTTACCGTAGTCTTCACCATTTTTTATAATGTTCATTACAAGATCATTAGCATTAAGTTGGATAATGGTCGCTTCATCGAGTTCAGTCTGAGATGAGCTGAAAGTAGTGTTACATGACTCAACTAACCGCTTTACAAGCTTGGGATATCCTCCTTGATTTATAAACTTTGCCAGACGTCTGGCAGTAGGGGCACATCCCAAACATGGAATGTTCAGTACAATGAATTTCCTTGCCCAACGATTGTAAAACCTCTGTCAAAGAAACTTATTGTTATGTATCCATCTAATATGGAGAGCAGCAGAGAGGCGAACTCAGCTCGACTAGTGTTAGTGTTGTTGAGAATCTAGTTGAAAAAGGAGGGAATGTCGTTGCTCCGTTCAATGGATTGGGCGGGAGATGCAGATTCAAACATAACAGCTGCGGTGACAATGACTGATGCAAATTCAAACATAACCGCTGCGGCGACAATGAATGGGGAGAGTTAAATATGACCGCAACAGAAAATAGAACGGTGGACTGAAGGAAACCGAGAAAAGGCCAAATCTGACGGAACAGAGGAAGGACGGGCCCACGAGCCACCTAGGAAGTCAAACCTTAGTGTGTGATCTTTAAGCCCGCCCGTGGAAGGCA
>VDFB02195041.1:0-10781 GCA_007258455.2 Sequoia sempervirens
TACCTTTCCTGCGTTTGATTTTGTCCCTGGTAAAAAAAAAATCTGATTGATATGTCCTTTTGATTTGAATCTGATATGTTTCTAATTGAAAAATATTGTTGATATTAATGATTCCCCCTTGGGAGGTAAATCACTATTGATGAAAAAAATGTTAAGTTGATGATGAAATTTGGATGATGAGAGGGATGTAGTGATTTAGCTCCCGACAATTGATTAAAAGATGCCCTGGTGTGAAAAATAAGGTCAGAGTTTGAGAAAAGGATAAGAAAATAAAAATAAAATGCCACAAAAACCCACCTTGGTTGACCCTTAAAAGGTAAAAGGGGTAAAAAGGGCAAGTCATTTTCACCTTTTGAATTTAGTGATTTTGTTGCTTAGACGCTGACTTAGCGAGATGGAGATTCTGTATCACAAACAAAGATTCGAGTGGGACCGTCGGTACTAGAGACTAGCTATGTATGGACCACTGATGAGTCGATTCAACCCTCTCTATGTTGAAAATTTATGAATTTAAGTGAATTTTTATGCATTTTTATGTGGATTTAGGTTTGAACCCATTTTGGTAGATAGAGTAGGAGTTTTAGTGCTTAATATATTTCTTTTAGCACATACAGGGTGTAAAATAACACTTTTAGGAAAGAGGCGGTTTAGCGCATAGGATACGCACAATAGTGCATTTAAGATGCTTGATGGGAAATTGGTACTTTAGGACATATACGAAATATATTAGCACATTTGGGGTTTCAATGCATTAGGGGGATGAAATGGCACAAACACTTAGGGGTTTAGCGCGTAGAGGGAAGTACCGCATAGGGGAGAAATTGTAGCGCTTTGAGGACACATAATGGCGCATAGGGGGATTTAGCACATAGAGGCTGCAGATTAGTGCATCCAGGAAATTCAGGAAGAATGCGCTATTTGATGAAAGTGATGAAAAAATTATGACATATTATTGCTTCTTTGGTCAATAGATAGATAAATTGTCTTTTCATCATGTTGATATGGATAGAAATGATAGAAAATTTGATAAATGATGAATTGATAACTTTTCTTCCCAAAATAGAAAACAAAGAGTAGATAGATGATAACTTTGTTTCCATTGAATGGAAAACAAAGAGTAGAATCATTGATGGATTATGATTTTGCTGATAACTTTGCTTTAGAAAACAAAGAGTAGATGATTGATATGACTTTTGATAAATTTTCTTTTTGTAATAGAAAAAAATAGTAGATGATGTATTTGAAAACATATTTGCATTTGTGACTGAAGTACAAATAGGAAGATGATTTTATTGTTGATAAATTTTCTTTCATGAAAAAGAAAACAAATAGTAAATGATAATAGACTTAGACTGATTGATATTTAGATAGATTGATTTAGCATTGATTTCATGATATGAGTCACTTAGATAGAACACTTGATATGGTTCACTTGATATGAGTCACTGATATGGGTCACTTGATATGAGTCACTTGATATAGCTTACTAATATGGTTCACTAATATGGGTCACTTGATATGGTTCACTAATATGGGTCACTGATATGGTTCACTGATATGGGTCACTGATATGGTTTGCTGATATGGGTCACTAATATGGTTCACTTGATATGAGTCTGATTGATTTGTATGATGTGAAGTAGATAAATCACATTGATATGAGTCAATGATATGAGTCTGATTGATTATCTTTGTGATGACCAAAAATAGGAGGGTTTCAAAAACCTCAAGATTAGAGAGCACTTCCCTGTGGGTTGGGATTGAATACAAGATCTAACACTTGTGGATACAATTGATAGTGGGATGTGGGTTGGGACCTTTATTGTCTATGCCTCTGATTTGGGTCAATAGGGGACTATTGACCGCACTAGCAGAGAGATGGCATTCTGAGAATAATACCTTTCATTTGCCGACAGGTGAGATGGCTGTGACCCTAGAGGATGTATATAGGATTTTGGGGATTCTAGTGGTAGATGTTGTTCTAGTTTATGACCACAAGGAGGTAGGTGGTATAGATACACTTAGGAGGGTGTTTGGGGATGCTCATATAGTAGTTTATTGGGTGCCATGGGCGAATTTGAGGGGATATCCGGCCTTACCTACCATTTTGAGTGCATTCCTTGGAGGCTTACTTTGTTTGAACTTCCAGTCAAAGGGACTATCAGTTGGGTGGGGGAGGATCATTGAGCAGATGATAGGTCAACAATAAAGATATGCCTGGGGGAGCTGCATGTTAGCACATTTGTACTATGACTTGCATTAGCTAGTATACAGAGGATCACCCAGTTTGTCTTATGGTGTTACCCTACTCCAGATCTAGGCATGGGAGCATATTGGTATTACGAGACCACTATGTCCTAGAGCTAGGCCCCCAGGTAGGCCATATGTATATGCATATTCTAGTGTACTTGTCTAGCCCAAGTTGGGAAAGTTGGAGTACTGGTGATGGATTCTTGATTATGTTGATTTAGTGATATGGAGGCCATGCATGGATTGTGAGGCATGGGATATTGATCATCTAGAGATGCCATTTGTATGTATGGCCCGGTATTTGATAGGTTGTACCACCTGGATTCATTAGAGAAAGGAGAAGAAACAAGCAAATCTTTGAGTCGAAGATTACACAATTTCTAAGCGGGGTATTAAGGAGTAGATGTGAGCCAAGGGGCTGTGCCTCTATCACATTTAACTGACGATACTGTGTTTGCAGAATAAAAGTTTGGCATAACCCTAATGTGGGTTTGCTGGGCAAATAGTTCGCACTCAAAATCATTACCAAAAAAACCCTAGCAGCATAGAAAAAGCACGTCAAATGAAGGTAGGCTATGAAAGAAGGCATGAAAATTGAAATGAAGAGAAGGCATGAATCTTACGCTAGTCAAACAAGAACTAGTCTTTGGTCTGAGAATTTTTTGAACTTTGGATACTTAATGGCGGAAGTGCGATGATGCCTTCATCTATTAGCAGTGAGGCATTTACTTGAATTGGAGGTGAGTGATCTTCACGGTGGTCGAGTAAAAAGGCATGCAATGTCTCTACCCTAGGTTTGGCCAGGTTACTACAATCGCCAATTAGAAGCCAAAAGGTGTGAGCCACATTTACAAGGGAATATGATCTTCTTGCCCGAAGGTTCTGATGGTAGCGAATACTTGACAATGGGCATACTGTTTGAGGCATGAGATAGGTTTTCGAGGCATCACAGGGATCAGTAAAGCCTATAAGCTAATAATTATCTTTTCCTAAGCAGCGGTACATTGTGGTCAATTTGCTAGCGGTTGCGATGGGGGCCACACTCACCGTGAATGTTGTGGTGGTCTTGTATTTGCAGTTAAGGAAATCTTTTTATTACAGCAAGGTCCAATGCAGCCATTTAATTAAGTTATATTTCGATTAGTAGTTTGAGAAAAAAAAAAAATTGTGATTTTTAATTTAAACGTGTAGTATTTTTTTATATTAGAGAAATGTTAAAAAAAAAGAGGGAATGAAAAATGTGTAATGTAGTTTTTTTATAAAATAATAGTTATAACATTATAGTTTCACATATTTATTCTCAATTAGAATGTTAATTCTTAAAATTTAATCACTCCATCATTTTAGAAGAATTAGAGTTAGAATTAGACATTCAAAGTGTAGTGCTTTTTAATCTTAAGAAATTGAATTACTACAAGAAATGAGGTTTAAAATTATCACCGATGACCTTTTCCTATGAGATCTTTTCCGATGAATGTCCTATATTTTAAGAACTCGATGCCTAAGGCCTTGTTTGGGCATGTGATCCATTAAGCCCATGGCAGCCTTTTTCCTCCTCTCATACGATAGATACTCCTCTAGTACCTCAATTTGAATCACTCACATCATTTTAATGCTAGGGGTAATCTAGATGGTTATACAATCATCAATTTTTAAGAGGAAGTGTTAGTAGTAGGAAAGGCTTACTAGAAAGTGGTACCCTTGTTTCAATCTTTTCAATTGTTTCTATATAGGTGTATCTTCCTTTTGTTTATAATTTTGGGTTTCTATATGCTTAGCTTCTATTGGAAACTCAATATGAAATTTTGTCTCACTTATAAAGAATTTTGAGTTGTGTTTTTTCCTTTATTCATGCTCACATATTGGTGAAATTAGATACTTTTAAGTAGTTATTTGTAGAAATTGGTCTTAAGGTTGTCAATAAGGTATGTAATCAAAATTTGGATCATGAGTAGATTGCTTTCAAATGTTGAATCTGTTATACTATTTTTTTCATGGTAGATCTTTTCTTTTAAAATGACATATAGCAAAAAGCAGATATTTTCCTTTAAAATGACATCTAGCAAAAAGCCTCTTTTGGGACAAAATTTTTCAACTCCTCAAATTCTAATTTATCTTTTGATTCAGCTCATTCTTCTAGTATTCTTCTTATCTGTTTGATAAAGTTGGCTTCTCTCTTGAAATTTTTGATACGTTACATCACTCCTTTTCTCCCACTAGGATAGTGATTACTCCCACATTAAAGAACTCTTAAGTGACATTAAAGTTTGAGAGAAAAGACTCTATAGAAAAGACTCATGCAAATTGGATCATTGTTAAAAAGAAAAATACTCCTCTTTGACATTGGACAAATCATAACACAATATGACTTTTCATTTCCATTCTAAGAACACTTACCTACCATCTATGATATAATTGTTTTGCTATTTATAATTTAATTAATGTTAATAGTGAACAATATTGACCCTAAATTTTGTTAATCTTAATAAATTTATAGCAATATATTATAACAGAAACGAGAGAACCCAAGAAAAATACAAATTTTCGATTTCTAGAGATAAGCCTGAATACATTCATGTTATTTGAGTTTTAAAAGAACTCTAAAACCTTGTCCCTCACTGCGCTTTTTAAGAATATTAATCTTCAATGGCGCGCTAAGTATAGAGCTTCTGATAGCATTGGTGGATTCACCACATTAGTTGTCTTTACACTTCGAATATAATTCTCCTGTGGCACTGTTTCTGGGGTTCTCCCGTTGATATCGTCACAGTAATTTCAAACACATGCACAAGTACGTCATAACACGGAAACGTAGATGAATATGCTTTATTCTTTTCTAGAATATCATAAGTTCTATAGTTATTTATTTTTCTCTTCAAACTGGTAACAATGAATTTTGTAGTGTCATGAACAACTGTGCCTATCTGGAATGAATTGTAGACTATCTTACAGTCAATGGATATTTTGAATTTCGAATTTAAACCTTCTTTGCCCCCGCCATTGGGCAGGGAGTCAAACGCACAGGTTCATTAAAATACTACGACGCAATGAAAATCTGCGTGGAAAATGGTACAATAGAATATATTGAAATTGTCAATGCCAACCCTATTATATACGTTGCATCTTTACCCTTTTTCTAATGAACACGCACACTCATTAAAGATGGTATCGTTACCATACAAGCCTGTAAGTAATAGGCCTGAAATACCTAAACAAAAATTTTACAAACCCCCCATCCCCCATTCTATAGAATCATTTGTTACCGTATAAACCTATTCATATATGGAGAAGTGAAATATTATATACTAGCAGTTTCATGTAGTGACATGCAAATAATGAGTCAATAGGCGGATGTGAAGGTTTTAAATGGTAGGTGTTATTACAACCATCGCCACTTCACGGGAACCATACAAATTATTTAAATTGATTTGCAACTTGTGTGTAGAAGTTCTCTTTATTATTTGAGCGAAATTCAAATTTCACATTTTACAACTATTTTGGAAAAAGTTGACAAACCTACAATGCCATTCTTTTGAATAGTTTGAATGTTTTTATTAGTTTACATGGGATTAATCATGCATGCCATAAAAAATATCATGGGAATCATGCAAATCTTTCAATTTTTCTCCCATAGTGAGTTGCATTCTTGCATGTGATGGAATATTTCTCCACATCCAAAGGATCTTATCAAGACAAAATCTTTTGTATTTGTCTATCTCCAAATTGATATTAATTTTGAGTCTCCAAGTTCGACTTAGAATATTTAGAGGATTAAAAGAACATGGAAAATAAATTAGAAGACTTGGAGGATTAAAAAAGTATAGAAAATAATATTTTGTTGAAGCTCCAATACCAATATCAAGTCAAGACATGTGCTTCAAATGAAATTATTGAGGAAAATAAATGATTCAAAAACATTTTACTAATTATCAACATAAAATTACCATTCAATACAACTTTAAATGACTACATATTTAAGTAATAATAATATAAAATATTATTATTAACACTAAGGATTATATACAAAAAGTATTACATATCCTAGGCTTTTGAATAGGGAGAACATAATCCTTACAATTCAATAAATTCCCTAGAAGTGCTTGTAAACAATGGCAATTCTTTATTGAGATTTAAGTGTCAAATTTTATCCAATTCATTCTCATAAATAAATACTCAAACCTTTTCCTTCCACAAAGGTAGGTTCTTTGATTAGTTTTGTGGTATGTAAGGATTGTGCAATTTGCAAAAGTAAAATGAAGCACTCAAACTTTGAATTGGGTAGTCCATGAAGGAGACATTCTTAGGTTTGAAGCTTTAGTCATGCCACCCATTTATATGAGACTTGTGAATAGATGAATGCATTGAAACAAAAAAATGAATTCGCTAAAGATATTGTTCTAAAGATAATGCAGGAAGACAAGACAGTGTGGTAAGAAAATGAACTACGAAATTAAAACAATCTACCAAAAAAGCTTTAAAACATTCAAGCAAAGAACATATCTTGAATAATAACTTTTTCTAATAAATGGCATCGTAGAGAGCACAGTGGGAGCATGGGCAAGAAAAGTAGGATTTTGAAACTTCAAACAATGGAGCAGCCGTGGAAGCAAGATTTGAGGATTCAGGTGGAATCGGCAAGTTCCAAGTGGGAAGAAAGGTAAGGATGATTTAGATGAGAAGGATCGGAAACAATATTCTGGTGGACCCGGGTGGACTGGGGAAGGCTACCCAACATGCTAACCTTGAGGGAAAAGTGGTGGGGGCTGCTAGAGGTAAGGAGCTAAATGCAAACCATGGTCGATTCTCTTTTGGAGTCAAGCCTAATGGGAAAATTGGTTTTCCCTCTAGTGCAACATATATGATCTAGTGAAAGGTAAGTTTGCCATCTTTGTGCCTAATCCGATTATAGATCATAATATTGCATTAATGGACATAGCGCTGGTGGGAAAGTTTATGGGCCCTAGACCAAATATTGAAGTGGTCAGGGAGTTTTTCAAAAACAAGTGGAGAACCAATGGCAAAGTAATGGTTGCAGCGCTACCCAAAGGTTACTTTGCTTTTGAGTTTACCTGTAAGGAGGATATGGTGGCTATCAAGAGTGGTAGTCTGTGGGTTATAGGGAAATCCTTCCTCACCCTTAAGAAATGGTCTTCCAATCTAGACCTCTCTGACTCCATTTTCGAGAATGTTCCAGTATGGGCTAGACTTCCTGGTCTTCCCTTGGAATACTGGAACGAGGATGTCTTCAATGGAATTGCTAACTCTTTTGGGGAGCTTTTGTCAATAGATCCCATGACAATGGCTAGAAGAAGGCTTGTGTTTGCTAGAATCTGTGTGGGGGTGTCCCAGAATGTTGACCTTCCTTCTTCTATAGATATCCAATCGAAGTTAAGGACTTGGATGCAAGCTATTGCTTTCGAATCGATCCCTTTTGCTTGCTTTAAGTGCAAAAAAATAGGGCATTGGGCTAAGAAATTCCCACTCAATGCAAGCAAAGAGAAGGAGAAACCTCTGCCTAAACCGAAGCCTATCTAGAGAAAGAAGCCTGAGGGAGAGGGTAAAGAGAGTAAACATAATTCTTGTAATGGTGAATCAGGGTGGAGTAAGCCTGAAGATCGAGAGCTTGCCTCTGAGCTCAAGGATGTGGTGGGTTCCAAGGGAGATTTGAGCTTTTAGGAGCCTCAACGAAAAGGATTGGAGAACTTATCTGGTTTGAAGGAGGATCGGTGTGAAATGGAAGGCATTGGAACTAGAATGCCAAATTTGGACTCCTCCACCAACAATTTTGTTATGGAATCAGAAAGCAAGGAGGTTGGGGGACTAGGTCTAGATGATATTCCTATTCAGGGTTTGACGTTGGACTTTGGTTTCCCTCTGCCCGCACTTGCTATTGGAGGAGGCCTTCCCTCTAGTTTGAACTCTTTTCAGATTCTGGAAACTGTTATCTCCCCGGATTTTGTCAAGGACACCTTTGACAACATGAGTTTGACTCGAGAGCTTTCAAGTGAAAATTTGATCCAGTACAACAACAGATTGATGGAAAGCCTTCCCTTGGACCAAAGGAGAATGTAAGACAAGCATTGGGAATTAGGAAGAGAGATGGAAAGCCAAGAAGATACGGATAAAGATGATATCATCTCTTTGTCCAAGAAGAAGAAGAAGAAAAATAAACAGCAAAATACCCCAAGTGGAGTCACTACCAGAACTAGAGCTAAGGAAGATTGTGGAACCACTAAGAGCAACCAAGGAAGAAGAATTGGAAAGTGGTTGAGGGAGAATGGTCGTTTTCAGGTTATTGCGGATGGTATTCAAAAGACCATCCCTAAGATTCTTCGATCACCTGGTAATACATGAAGGTCATGTCATGGAATATCAAGGGGCTGAATAGTCTCCATAAGCAAGATGTGTTGTACAATTTTTTTAGGGACCATAGACCTGATATTTTACTAGTCCAAGAATCAAAAATGCCTAAGGAGAAGGTGGAGAAGATTAAAATGTTTCAATTTTTGTGGTGTCCATGGTAACAGCTCAGAAGGTGCCTCATGAGGTATTGTCACATTCTAGAACCAGAATCTCATTAAAGGGGAACCTTTGTTGGAAAGTTCTAATCATGTGGCTACTAGATTTACCCATATCAGAGACAATTTTAGCTAGGTTCAGTCTAATATATATGCCCCTAATGGGAAAGGTGCTAGAAAGTTGTTTTGGAGGGAGCTTTCTACCTTTCGTAGGATTTTTAATAATGATTCTTGGGTCATAATGGGAGACTATAACACTCCTCTTCAGGATGATGAGAAGTTTGGAGGGTCCCAGATTAACTTAGAAAGCAGATTGGAACTTTTGGATTTCATAAATAACTAGGCGCTAATTGATTTGGATCTATAGGGAGCTGCCTTTACTTGGTCGAATAGAAGAACTGGTAAGGACTTGATCCAAGTTAGGTTAGACAACTTTAATTTCAGAACAATGGTTTTTAAACTATTACTGTTGTTTAAAAGCTCTTTCTAGGGTGGGTTCTAACCACTTTCCCATAAGCTTTGTGGCAGATCCTTTAATGGGGAAGATAAAATTTTCCTTCAGATTCAAAAGAATGTGGCTTTCCCATCCTCAGATTACTGAGGATATATGGAAATGGTGGAATATTGATGTCCCTAGGACAACCATGTTTAGGGTAGCTAAGAAACTAAGGGAAGTTAAATGTAAAATAAGAAGATGGAAAAAAGAGACCTTTGGTAACATTTTTGGAATCAAATATGAGCTTCAGATGGAGTTGGTGGAGATTCATGATAAATTCCAGAGGGAAGGCTATTTTGATGATAATAGGGAAAAATAAAATGAGGTTCTTGTGAAATTGCATGAAATAATAACCAGAGAGGAGGACTTTTGGAGACAAAGATCTAGAGCTTTGTGGCTTTCTGTTGGAGATAAAAACACCAGATATTTTCATTTGTCTGCTTCTAAACATAGAGCTTCCAATAGAATCTCTCACATTGAAAGTATTGGAAATCGGTTTGAGGAGGAGGATGACCTTAGAAGACAAGTTGTCCTTTTCTTTAGTAATCTCCTCTCTGCGAGCGGAGGAATCATCCATGAAGAGCAAGACTATCTTTTAGAGGCCATTCCCCATTTAGTTGAGGCGGAAGATAATACCAAGCTTGTTGCTATTCCTTCTAGGGATGAGATTAAAAAAGTTGTTTTCTCCTTTGAAGGGAATAAGGCCCCTGGCCCTGATGGGTTTCCCATGTTCTTTTTTCAATGGTTCTGGGAGATTGTTGAAGAGGATGTTGTGAATGCTGTCAAAGAGTTCTTTGGATCAAGAAACCTTCTTAAGGAACTTAATGCTACCTTTCTGGTCCTTATTCCCAAGAAACTTGGAGCGGCGGAGTTTGAAGCTTTCAGGCCTATAAGCCTCTGTAATTCTTTCTACAAAATAATTTCAAAGCTTTTGACTTCTAGGCTTCTCTTAATTCTGCCTTCTTTGATCTCTCCCCAACAAAATGGGTTTGTCCCTAGTAGGCAGATCCTCAACTCTATTGTCACTATCCATGAGAATATTCATTCCCTTGTGGAATCCAAAACGAAAGGTTTTCTCCTCAAGCTAGATATTTCGAAGGCCTATGACCGTGTGGATTGGAAATTCTTATTCAAAATCATGAGGGATTTTGGATTTAGCAACATAGTTCTTCAGTTGGTAAATCAACTTGTTTCAACTGTGTCTATCTCTGTTTAGGTGAATGGATCCCCTTCGTGCTTCTTTCAAAATTCAAGAGGTTTAAGATAGGGTGATCCTATCTCCCCCATCTTGTTCACTATTATGGCGGAATGTCTTGGGTGCAACCTAAAAATAATGATTGAGCTAGGGTCTTTGGTGGGTCTAAGGCCCTCTTCTAGTAATCTGATTTTCTCTCATCAATAGTTTGTTGATGATACTATGCTGATGGGGAGATCTACTGTGACTGAAGCTAAGAATTTAAAAATAATTTTGGATGAGTATCGGAGGGCTTCTGGTCAGTTGGTCAATAGACATAAAA
>VDFB02195043.1:0-18200 GCA_007258455.2 Sequoia sempervirens
GATGTGCACATGCCTAATCCTTGATTAGGATGTGTCACATCCTCCAACTTTTGCAAGTTGGCTTTTAATCCTAATTAGCCCCTAATTATCCTCTAATTATAAATTAATTAAGCCTAATCATTCTCCAAGGAATTTTTAATTCCTTTTTATTTGTCCTAGATTCCCCTCCTTTATATGTGAATTTTTAATTCACATTCCATCCTTCCAAGGCTTCTAGAACCTTGGACTTGTCACAATCTCCACATGTGACCAAGTCCCACCTTTTTGGAGCCCACCTTTTATCCTCTAGATCATCTTGTGAATGTGAATTTTTAATTCACATTTATCCTCCCAACCACCTTTCTTTTTCCCATGTAGATTTTTGAGGAATTCTAAAATTCCTCAAAAGTCCCTTTCACTCCCACTTGGGACAAGAAATCCCTTTTTGTGGAAATCCTCTCATCCCCCAAGGTGCATGTCCTATCCTCTTGTCCGTTTCACCCTCCATGTCAAGATGCTTGAGGGGGCTTGTGGGTTCTCAACCCACCATAGCCCTTCATCTTGGCCTTGTTGGATCAATCTTGACCCTTGAATTCTCTAGAGAATTCAAGTTCCTCTATAAATACCCCCTCCTCAAGGGCATTTACACAACACTTCTTCATTTAGCAACCTCATGCTGCATTTCCTTCACAACACTTCATTTTTGAGCACCCACATGCTGCCCATTTTCCTTCTACAACACTTTTGATTTTCATAACCTTATGCTGCATTTTGCTTGCACTCTCACAACTACATGCTGTCCAAGTCATTTTAGATCATTCAACTATCTTTTGTCCATCATTTTGCATGTTGAAGCTTGTATTTTAATCACTCAATCTATCATCTAAGGAGCACACAACCCATCCAAGCAAGGGCCAATCAAAGAAGTTTCAACAACAAGGGAGGTAAAAGTGTTTTGTGTTTCATTTTATTTGCATTCCTTTTCGTTGTAACTCTCTTTTGGCTAATCTTGAGGTGTCCTTGGTGTTTTGTCTTTCATGTTTCTTAGTTAGATTCACACATTTAGAGTAGCATAAAATATCGAGGTATCTGATTCATAAGAGGATGTTGAAAATGTTTTAAAATCTTTAACCTATTCATGAGCATTATGCTCCATTTATGTGGCCTCATAGAAATCAACATCAATCTTGCATGTAGACTATGTAGTGAACTAAAACAAATAAGAATTGAAATACAACCAAAAGTCATTTATTTTAATGCTACATGTAAACCTAGGATAAAGTGTTCTTAAGCACCAGTTTGAAAATGTATGTTGTTCAATTTATAAATTTTCAAGGATGTAGATGATGAGTGGTGAAACAAATAAGGATTAGTTAGTTAGCATAATATTTTTTTCTCCAATAGTTAATTGGTTTGATTTTATTTATTTATTTTCTACAACAATTAATTGGTTTGATTTTTTATTTTCCTTTTTCAAAGATTAATTAACCTTTTTGTTTAATTAGTTAATTGATTGCTAGATTTTATTTGATTTTAAGATTTATTAAATTAATTTATGGATATTTAATTTGAAAATAGATTTTATTTTATTAATTCAAATATTTATGAATAATAGAATATTTAAATGAATTAAATAATACAAGATCATTTAATTTATTTAATTCATATTGAATAGATTAATTAGTGATTCAATTTATAAATTCAATTAGTGATTAGATGAATGATTTTAATGTACGAATGTTTATCTATAGTTTGAACTTGGCATTACCTAAACTTTAAAAGAATGTCTTTAAAAATCTGAATAAAATTATAAACATATAGATAAATAAATAAATAAGCAATAATATTAAAAAGACAAACTTTATATAAAAATATACCATTTATTAATTAAGCCATTCTCTTCTTAAAAAGCAAGCATTATGCAAATATACTATTCCGATAACTATACCCGCCCACAAAATGGTCCCCCTCCACCTACCTATTACTGGTTTCAAGAAAAGCAAATAGACAATTTTTAAAAAAGACGCTCTACGCGACGTTTGACCGGTTAGTGGACATCCAAGACACTATATTTTAGGTAACCTCGAAACAACAATTTCATAATGCACACAGCTCTGCCAGCTGTACTACTCAACAGTACACTCTTCTTGCTGGAACTCCGCGTGCAATAAAATCCAGCTGTAAAAACAGAGTGCGCTCCAACTCATCCATTTAGCGACTCTTGGGGAAATTTCTTGCTACTTTCCATTCCTTACCCGACCCTGCCTATATATAAATCCCATTGATTTTCCTCTGCAATCACCATTCTCTATCAATACTCCTACATTCTACATTCTTGCCTTCCGTTCCCAGTGGACCTCATTCCATGTGTCCTCCTCTTAAGCCTTGCACTCTCATTCTCCCACCTTGCTTCTGCAAATTTCTACAATGACTTCGACATCACATGGGGAAATGATCGTGCTAAGGTACTCGACAATGGCCAACGCTTGCAGCTCACTCTCGATCAGTCCTCAGGTATTTATGTCATTTTCTTACTGCAACTGCATATATATGATTTTAACACTATGCTTATCTCCTCCTCTGCTGTATTAAAACAGGTTCAGGGTTCCAATCCAAAAATGAATATCTCTTTGGCAAGATTGATATGCAAATCAAGCTGGTGCCCGGTAACTCGGCTGGTACTGTCACTGCATACTATGTAATGTCCCTTCAATTCATTCTCTATTCACGAGATTAATAGTATTTTTGTGAGAAGTTGAGCATGGTCTAATAAAATGGTGATGTTCTGGCGCAGCCCTCATCACAAGGAAATACGCACGACGAAATAGACTTTGACTTTTTGGGAAATCTGTCTGGAGATCCCTATATTATGCACACTAATGTTTTCTCCCAAGGGAAGGGCAATCGCGAGCAGCAATTCTACCTCTGGTTCGACCCCACCGCAGACTTCCACACTTACTCCCTGTTCTGGAATCCCAAACAAATTATGTAAGTTAATAATGTCCCTGCAACTTCAAATCAACTAGTGAATGTCCTCTTTGGCCTGGCCTTGTAGTTTTAACATCAACATTGTAGCTATAATATGTATTTCTGATGTTCTGCAGGTTTTCTGTGGATGGAACTCCGGTGAGAGTGTTCAAGAACAGCGAGGATTTGGGAGTGGCATATACCAAGAATCAGGCGATGAGAATATATTCGAGCCTGTGGAACGCAGACGATTGGGCAACGAGAGGCGGAGCAGTGAAGATCGACTGGAGTAAATCCCCCTTTGTGGCCTCTTATGGGAATTTCAAAGCAGAGACATGCTCTGCCTCCTCTGATTGCTCTGTGAATTCATGGTACGGTACAGAGGCATTGGAGTCGAGTGAGCAGCAGAAACTTGAATGGGTGCGCAAGAACTACATGATTTATGATTACTGTTCAGACAGTGAAAGATTTCCGCAGGGTTTTCCTGCTGAATGTACTCGCCAGACATCCAACTGAGTTCAAAGACCGACATACGCCAAGTTCCACCAAATTCTTTTATTCTTTCATTTTTTGTATCGATTTCCAAGCCCAAGAGGCTATATTTGTAACGATTGGATCCTGGTCAATTGAATATATAGCTCGATTTGAATTTTTTATCATTTGAAGAATTTCAAATTTCTTTCAACCCTGGACGGCTGCGTGAGCTTCCGTACGTTCAGTATAAATTAGATGTAGTCGTAGGACTTTAGATCTCTAATTATATTATTTGCAATGCTAGGCAAATAGTATGTAAGAGTTTGCAGATAAGTCGCCTTTGATTAAACTTTTGAGATGACAAATTTAGAATGAAGTTGGTCTCAAATCTACAAATTAAAAGAACATAATTCAAATATAAATTTTAGTCAAAGTTCAGTATTATATTGTCTTTATTTTGAGGTGCATGTGAATTTTAAAGTAATAACGTATATCAAAGTATGCAGCACCCACAAACATGCATGTAAAGAAAATATACATACATAAAAAAAAAAATATACATACATAAAAGCATATCAAAAAGGGGTCCATACAAAGTAATGAACCTTGTAGAATGTCATCTTGAAGCTTTATCCTAGGTTCAACATGCACTTTCTATGGGAACATATATATATATATATATATATATGCAATGAGAAGCTTATGTCTTACAAAAGAAATTAGGAGCTTGCTAAACTATATAGGAAATAAGGAAAACAAGAAATGAGTAAAGTAAGGGAATTCTACATTTTCAAAAAATAATATTTTTTTTGACATGATGGCAATGTGATAATGATTTGTAAACATTTTAAATCTTTATGACACTATATATTTGGTATCTACTCTAAATCTAAGGTAAATTAGTTGAGGCAATGAGGATCATCATAACACTCAAGTGACATTTGACTCACGTGAGTATTGCACCTGTTCAAGTGATACTTGACTCAATGCAAGGTGTTATCATTGGATGAGTCGTGTTTGGCTACTATTCTATTTTTTGGATTAGTTAAGTGACATTTGATGATTGCTTGAATCTCACTTGATCAAGTGACAATTTTTTTTTCAAAAAAACTTCTTAATTCAATCCTTGTCACTTTGAATTATTATACTAAATGGAGACTTAAAGATGGTATATGATAATTTTGTTGTGAAGTTATGCAAAAGAGTCAACAATAGAAGGATTTGACAATAGTAAATGGCTGAAAATGTCAATAAGCAAGTAAAACTAAGTATGATGGGAACGAGATGACCATACATTTTTAAAGAATCTAAACATTTTAATTATTTAGAATGACATGCTAATGTATTTTTTTGTTATATAAATGAAATTTATCTTTCTTATTGTGATGTTTACAATGATTCACTCTACTATAGTTGAAAACTTTCTTCTAATTGATAAATTCACTTATTTTTACTAATGAATAATTTTCATTAATCTTTAGCTCCTCATCAAAATAGGTACATATTTCAGCAATCCCATTCATTCCCTATCATATTCTACAATCATGAACCTTTTTCTATGATAATCGAACACATTGATCTTCCTTGCAAATTAGTGTTCAAAAATATACTTTTTCTTGAAAATCTTGAAAATTTTCTTCCAAGTCAACCCCTTTTTATATATCTTTGTCTTGCATTGATGTTCACATTGTGAGGAATCTCCTCCAATCAGATTGTTAATACCAATTTCATGTTTAATATGGCTTCAACAGTGATGGAACAAAAAGTAAGTTTCGCACCCAACACCCATGCTTCATTATCTTCACCTAGTGGGTTAACACCATCAAAATTGAGTGCCCTTGCTTTGCAAAAATATTTTTTGATGTGGCTTGAGTGGTTTTCTTCTTTAATATCTCCTTTGGATATGGATGATGATATATGCAATCAAGAGTTTCAAGAAAATCTAAAATCCTAAATAGGAGGTGCTACTCTCTTTGTGAGCTTTTTCTATAGTGAACCATATGTCCACCATATCCTCTACTTCTTTTATATTGTTATGATTGCTTCTAGATATATGAAATGCTTTGACAAAGTTGATAATTACAACTTTTTGTAAAGTCGATATTTGTCTTCTCGAGAACTCCAAATTTTCTATTGTAGGCTCCTAATTGTTTCTTCCAGACAATCTGCCAATTTTTATTGTGTAAGGAATTTCTACCTCTTAATTGTGGTTCTAGACTCCTAACCATTCCCAAAGCAGACCTTATGCAATTTTTCAGTGTTTCAAAAATACAACCATCTTGTGAGGCCATAATGTCTATGGATTGGTTAGCTAATTTAGGTTGAAGGGCATTGTATTTAATATTATTTTAGATCTCAAATGAGCTTGTTAGAAAAAGATTGGTTTGATGTGAGAAAATTTTAAAAATACAAGGCCAATATTGAAATACTAGTAATTGTTGATTGGAGATGAGTTGGACATTCACATTTCCAATAAGTGATGCACTTTTTCCTTGAAAATGATTGGTGGATTTGAATTAGTGGCGTTGTCCTTGCTCCAATAATTCTTACAGAATCCATTAAATACTCATGCAACTTTGTTTCCCAATCCCTTTTGACTACAATTATAAAATTTTAACATTTACAATTGTTGAAAATATTAAGGTTCAATCTTCTACCAAGAAAAGAGATTACTTCATAAACATATTGTTTTTAGTACTATATGTTAAACAGTTTTAGTTCATATCCAATAAAAAACAATAGAGACTATGAGATACAACAAAACTTCACTCCCAAAGGAGCGTAGCTTCAAACTATGCTTTAGTACCACTTTGTAAAAATCTAACTTTTCTACATATGTTGGGGGATAATATTTTCTTCAATTGTGAGAACTGCAAGAAAATATACTAACTTATCAAAGTACAGTTGAAAAGATGCCTAGGCTACATGTATAATTACATGAAAGAATCAAATTAACCATTACATCACACGACAAAATGGATACAAAAAATATCAGCTTTATTTTATATTTAGATTCTAGGGGAAATGTTCTCAAGCATAAGAGACCCAAGACTAATTGGTTCAAAGAGAAAATGTGAACTCAAATGTAGTGGGACTTTAACCATACAACCATGCTTATTCTCCATCACAAGTTCTAACACAATTCTAGAGAAAGATATCACAAATAAGCCACAAAATTATTTGATAAATAATCCATAATCCAAACAATAAAGAATTGCTAGCTCATTGATAGCACACTCTTGAATGCTAATGGGAGGCCCTAAGCTTGAGTCTTACCTAGTCCATCAACCACAAAGTATTGATATCTCATTGATAAAGCACCCTTACATTCTAATGGGAGGTCCTATGCTAAGTCTAATTGCTTAGTCCATGGAATAACATGTGGTATCAAAGTGTTAATTCTTTTAGGAGTGAAGCAAGGACCAACCAGAATAGGAACTCCAAGAAAAGAAGTGTGAATTGAAGAGGGTTGTTGATCTGTGAACATGAGTGGATATTCCACTAACTATAAATTTATCTCAACTATCTTTTCAAACCCTTCCAATAAACAATACACTTGTAAAATGCTTTAAAAAATCAGTTTGGACACATGCAATGTAGCATGAAACTACCAAAAAATGACTATAAAACAGCAAACGAGATTGAATACAAGTGTAGACCTGAAAAAACTTAAATGAATAAAAACAAATCCAAGAGTGAGCTTCAAACTCCTTATGTCACTAAATATCAAATATTACAAATAGGGTCAAAGTCAATAGAAGTTTTAAGAATTGATGAAAACAAAAACAAATAAATTTGAAAAATACAACATAACTACAACTCCATAAAAACTTTGTACATGAGTTTGCAACACCTTTCTATGAACACTTGGAAACATAGAACATGTCCCAGACTTTGTGCACCATCTTCCATAGATTTAAATAACTCCAACAAGTCTCCTTAAGTAGGTTTATTCATGAAAAATGTTTGAAAGAGGAAGAGATAATGTTTGCAACCATTGTTCTGCCCAATAAGACAAATTGGCAGAATCTCTACTTTCATCAAACTAGCGGTTAATAAATTGCCCCTACTAGGGCTAATGGTTTCATCACCAACATAAAATGCTGTGTTTTCTACATAACTTTCCTAAAACTCTCACTTCCCTAAGATGCACTAGATCAACCCAAGGTAGTCTTCAATACAGCAGAGTGATAGAGAAATGTTCGAATGATAAGTCAGATCTCTTAATGATAATAAGAGATGAGGCATTGGAAGTCGGATCTCCACAACGAAGGTCTACGTGTGGGTTTAATCGGAGATGAGGCATTGGTAAAATGACGAAGGTGCATGGCCGAGCAGACAAGATGGTCCCCCTCCACCTGCTTATAAAAAACAAAGATGCTCTACGCGGCGTTTGACCGGTTTGTGGACGATGAGACGTCAACATCCAAGACACTGCAGTTTCGGCAGCCTCGAAACAGCTGTTTCATAATGCACACTACACTCTTCTGGCTGGAATTCCGCGTGCAATAAAATTATAAAACCCAAAACCTTGTCTACCTGTAAATACAAACTGCGGTCCAACTCATCCATTTAGCAACTCCTGAGGAAATTTCTTGCTACTTTCCGTTCCTTTACCTGACCCTTACTCTGCCCCTGCCCCTGCCTATATATAAATACCATTCATTTTCCTCACTAATCACCATTCACCACATCCTTGCCTCTATCAATACTCTTACACACTACATTCTTGCCTATATATAAATCCCATTGATTTTCCTCTGCAATCGCCATTCTCTTTCAACACTCCTACACACTACATTCTTGCCTTCCGTTCCAAATGGACCTCATTCCTTGTGTCCTCCTCTTAAGCCTCGCACTCTCATTCTCCCACCTTGTTTCTGCAAATTTCTACAATGACTTCGACATCACATGGGGAAATGATCGTGCTAAGGTACTCGACAATGGCCAACGCTTGCAGCTCACTCTCGATCAGTCCTCAGGTATTTATCTCATTTTCTTACTGCAACTGCATATATATGATTTTAACACTATGCTTATCTCTTCCTCTGCTGCATTAAAACAGGTTCAGGGTTCCAATCCAAGAATGAATATCTCTTTGGCAAAATTGATATGCAAATCAAGCTGGTGCCCGGTAACTCGGCTGGTACTGTCACTGCATACTATGTAAGTCTGTCCCTTCAATTCACCCTCTAGTCCTCATGTTAGTAGTGGGAAGTTGAGCTTGGTCTAATAAAATGGTGATGCTCTGGCGCAGCTCTCATCACAAGGGAATACGCACGATGAAATAGACTTTGAGTTTCTGGGAAATCTGTCTGGAGATCCCTATATTATGCACACCAATGTTTTCTCTCAAGGCAAAGGCAATCGCGAGCAACAATTCTACCTCTGGTTCGACCCCACCGCAGACTTCCACACTTATTCCCTGCTCTGGAATCCCCAACAAATTATGTAAGTTAATAATGTCCCTGCAACTTCAAATCAACCAGTGAATGTGTCCTCTTTGGCCTGGCCTTGTAGTTTTAATATCATCATTGTAGTTATAATATGTATTTATGATGTTCTGCAGGTTTTCTGTGGATGGAACTCCTGTGAGAGTGTTCAAGAACAGCGAGGATTTGGGAGTGGCATATCCAAAGAATCAAGCGATGAGAATATATTCGAGCCTGTGGAATGCAGACGATTGGGCAACGAGAGGCGGTGCAGTGAAGATCGACTGGAGCAAATCCCCTTTTGTCGCCTCGTATGGAAATTTCAAAGCAGAGACATGCTCTGCCTCCTCTGATTGCTCTGTGAATTCATGGTACGGTGCAGAGGCATTGGAGTCGAGTGAGCAGCAGAAACTTGAATGGGTGCGCAAGAACTACATGATTTATGATTACTGTTCGGACAGTAAAAGGTTTCCACAGGGCTTTCCTGCTGAATGTACTCGCCAGGCATCCAACTGAGTTCAAAGACCAACATACGCCAAGTTTCGACAAATTCTTTTATTCTTTCATTTTTTGTAGCGATTTTCCAATCCCAGGAGGCTATATTTGTAATGATTAGATCCCGGTGAATTGAATATATACGTCGATTTTAAATTTTTAATCATTTGAAGAGTTTGAAATTTCCTTCAACTGTGGACGGCTGCGTGAGCTTACGTACGATCTCTGGCGTTTCTTGAGGATGTTAAAGTTTCATTCACATACACGTCTGAAATTTCTCAATAGAGATACAAGGAGAATCTTTATTCTAATTACAGTCCTCTAAATTCAGCTTGCACCTGTGATTTATTGGTCAATAGAGATAGAGGGAGAATCTTTAATTACAGTCATAGATGTGATGTTAGAAACATGATTGCCAGGTACAAATTCATTCACTAGTTTGTTTATAGTTTATTCAGATGAATTGCCATTGTTAGAGTTGAATTAAATGAAATTATATAGTTCACTAATGAACAAACTAAGACAACAAGAATATGAACCCCATTTAAAGAACTATACAGGTTCTTAACTGGATTTTCTGTTGCAAAATTTGGAACTAATGTCTGCCAAAACCCCAAAAATAGCAGAGAGAAATGGCATCATTTAGCTCCAGCGATGGAAATTGATAAAGTTAGCTAGAGGGTTGTTTTGGCTTTGTGGAACAATCCTTGGTTGTCAAAAGGGCTTCGTATGCTTCCGCTTCAGACAACAAAATGTCCAAATGTTTTCTAGACTAGACATACAGTATTTTAGAAGTGCTCGGCTCTCCATAAACTCACTACCCAAAAACATAAGTTTGCCCCAGAAATAGTAAATGAGATCAACAAAATTCAAACAAACCCATACCCCATTGAACATTACCCCATTGAATATTATCAAAACAATAATTATAAATTTGAAGTTGTATATTGTAGAGACATTTAAGAATCCACGGATCTTGCTCCACATAAAACACCAGGCCTCGTTAAACAAAGAAGAATTCTGCATACAATACCACAAAACACTTCAAATACCACAAGACATTTTCAAAACTTTCAAACTCTAAACACAAAAAATATCACTGAGAAGGTTTTTTTTTTTTAAGCCATCACATAGAAATGGATCATAGCCCCAATGAGATCTTATAAAAAAGAAAAAAATCTTACCCGCTCCAGAGTTTCAAACTCTTTCCATTTTGTTTGTGAACTAGAGCCTTCATTGGATGCCAACTACTATAGAGAACTTGGGAAGAGGAGTTGTAGTTTGCAAAACCAAAAATGGAGTGAGAACAATGAAGGCATAAGGTCATACAAAAAAACAAGATGTAAAAGCCTTGGTTGGCACATCCCTTCCATGACAACATACACATTGTCTCTCTTGCTTGTGGACAAGACAGTCTATAAAGAGCATTAGACTAGGAGACTAATGGTCAAGGGATTAGGACCTACTAGGATGGATGGATTATAATTAGGATTGATATGGATTGGTTGATGATTTAATAGTTTGGGATATTTATGGGTTAATAGAGGGATTAATTAATAATGGATTATAAATTTATATGGATGGATTAATGATTTGGGATTTAGAGGGCTTGATGAGAGCCTTTATCGATGCAAAATTAAAATTTTAGGTAGATGATTTAATAGATTATGATTTGAAAGGTTTCCCCTACCTAGATGTTCAAGGGTATAGTTTAGTAGAAGCTTGGCTCCTATGCCTACAAGGTACCTAACCATCTATTCTTTTCTTTCCCTAATTAGGATGGATAGGTTGATCAAGATATTATTACCAAGGGGCTCATCAATATACGTGCCTTCATAAAAAATGATATCATCATCATTGTCATGGTTGAAGGATAATGAGGGGTCTATGATGCTTATTTTGGTTAGACTTTAGTTTTGGACCAAGTTTATGAATATATTTTTCAACCTTGGATCAAAGTTGTGGTTCTAGAGCAAGTTGTGACACACAAAGAAAAAGACAAATAGAAAAATCATAAGGCTCAAAATGGACAAGTTTCCTCTTGTTGGTTTAAAATGTGAAGGCTTTATTAATATGTTAATGAGAACACCATACACATCAACAAATCTCAAACTATTCAAGTGGGTGTATCAATATTTGTAGGCTTACATATACCACCTTTAACAAGTAGGTAGCTCCCCAACCTTTATTAAAGACCTTGGGTTGTAGGGACAAAACAATTTCCCACAACCTTGAACATATCTTAAAATTTTCATTCCCTATGGGTATGATGTGAATAATTTATCGAGGTGATCCATATTTGATGTACTATAAGAAAAGATGACCAAAAGGTCTTAAACTAGGATTCACAAGCTTAATTAGGGGAATATCCTCAATATACCACTAGGGTAGGTGAGACCTAATTATATGAAAATGAAAGAAAAAAAATTCAAACAATTAGGAGGATAAGGTAACCCTATATTCTCCTTCACTTCCCCAAAGTATAAAGTTCTTGTGGGCTTACTTTAGAAAGATATATTTTCACTTCTAAGAAACACGTATTTTGATTAATCCCCCACTATTCATTGTAGGTGGAGCCCAAGATCACCATTTGTAGAATGAACCTTCATAGAAAATGAGAGAAGCAAAATAGGTTATTTCACCAGAAAGAGAGTGAAGAATGAGATGATTAAATTATGTATATCATAAATCCTTTTAAAGGAAAGAAATAACAAACAGGTGAGAAAACTACTCTACAGGAAAAAAACACCTGAAGTAATTACCCTAAGATAAACTTAATACACTAACACATCCCTTAAGTGCAAACTTAGGGAGAATGAAGATGCAAAAAAATGAAAATTGCAATATGGATCCTGGCTACACAACCATGTTAGGTACCCATTTACAATGCAATCTCTCACAACCAAAGAAAAGGAGAAAAACCTTGTGGGAAAAAATCCCTCTCCAAAAGATAGAAAATAAAGCAAAAATGATGCATGGATGGAGGACTCAATCACACCCCCAAAGGACTACATACATCATGGATATACAATCAATGCCCCCCCCATAAGAGGGAAAGAGAGACTATATAGCCCCCCACAATGTGTAATCACATGCAAAAAAAATGCCTCTCTATTGCTTGCAACAAGGAAATCACCCCCTCAAATTGCTTGCCAAAGATGCCTCCAATGCAGTCAAATTGGGAAAAAACCAAACGTCTGGGAAATAAATTTCAATTGCATCGACAATGTCAAAATGAAATTATTGGAAATAATGCAAATAAGACAATTTTAAAATTTTAAAAATTTCAAATGTCGGAACAACTACAATAAATGATTGATCTCAAAACTCTCCGATGAAAACTCTTAGGGAAGGATTGCAGAATGGTTGGCTTTGATACCATGTTGGTGTCAACCACCTCCCAAGAACACCATATGCAACAAAATACCTTCACAAAAGCAATAGAAGTAAAAGTTATTTCACCAAAAATGAGTGAATAGATTGAGATGATTAAATTACATATCGTACAACCTTTTAAAGACAAGAAATATCAAATGGGTGAGAAAACTACTCTACAGGAGAAAACCACTTGGACTAATTACCCTAAGATAAACTTAATACAAGTTAACATTTATAATACCCCATTAGAATGCTAGAGTTCACCCCCTTGGTGATGAAATCTAATGTGGACCCAACAAAAAAAGGAAAAAAGTGTGTTTCGATAATTTTTAAGATCATGCAAACATGTGAAAGAAGAGAATGTACACCTCACTTTTCTTGAATTTAATAAATAGATTTACAAAAATAATAAAACTTGGAATGGATTTTGATCCTCAAGATCACCATGTGACATAAGAAGAGAGCATACATGATATTCCAAGCTCTAGGTATACATGACAAGCAACTAAAATCAGAATTTTAAGTTCATTTTAGTTAAGACAAACTATGTGCTCTAATAAATTGTTGTGTCTAAATATAAGTATTTGATGGTCATGGTAAATTTTCAAATGGCGAGTCTCTAATGGTCATGATTACATGACAATGATATTAGTTGTTTCAAGAAAATCTTTAAAATCAACTTGTAAAAAGAAAATAGAAAATGAACAACTTGTAGAAAACATGATTAGTTCACACAACAAAAGATAAAAGTGTAGAAAAAAAAGATTTTATATTTTATATTTAGACCTACAATAAACATATGAAGCTAATAATATGCAACTTTATGTATAAAAGAAAAGTAAAAATTTGTTTCTATCTTAATTTATCATGAATTTACAACTCATTGGTTGGTTTTAACATTAATTGTAGATGGATTAAGTCCCTCAATTATGGTTTTTGTAGCTCTAATTAATAGATACAATGGTAACATATTGATTCAAGTTCTATTCTAATCTAGATGCTCTATTGTATATTGTCATTGACTTGGATTTTTTGTTTTTCATCAAGTTTTAATTCACTAAAACAATTTATGAAAGTTAAATGCCTATTAATTTGTATGAAACTTAGTCCTCATCAACTCTAAGTGGTACCCAAAGTCCTCAAAAACCTCTATACAATATTTCTCAACTGAAGTGAACTATTTTAGAGATGATAGATAGTTTATTTCATAGCAAATGATATATCAAGAGTAATCATAACAAGGGCTACATGGTAGTGAATTTCCTACCAAAGATTGGTAGAAATTTTTTAGTTTTTTCTAGTTTTTTTGTGTAATTAAATGGAGCTAATACTCTCTAGGTGTGTGCTAAAATATGAACTATGGGGGATTTACCTTTGGAAGTGGCCTTTGCAAAACTTCCCTTTGAAAGTAAAAATTTAGTGGAAGAACTAGAATTAAGTGCACTTAACAGATTTTTGTGTCACTATTGCATCTTAACACCTTATAGATTTTCCTATAGCAAGTAAACACCATGTGAACCAAACAAGCTCAAGTAGACCATTTGAAAAAGTTCACTATGCAACTACACTAAGTGGGGTTTGAAGTTGCATCAACATAGGCAATTTTTGACCTTGCATCAGGATATATGGGTGGACTAGACCAACGTGCACTTTATGGGTCATAAAGGTTCAAGTGCACCTTGTGGGTCAAATAGGTCTTGTCCACCTTTGTGGGTGAGAAAGGTCTGAGTGCACCTTGTGGGTTGAATAGGTCCAAGTACACCTTTGCAGGCCACATCTAGGTCCAAGTGCACCATTGAGGGTCAGATAGGTCTTAGTGGACCTTGTGGATTAGATAGGTCCAAGTGCACCTTTGTGAACCTTTTATAGGAAACTAAACCTTTGCTAGCCTTTTGACCTATGCCAAATGCATTACAAAAATTTGCAAGCGAATAACTTGCATATTTTTGAGTATTTTTCAAAAATTCCAAAAGGTAACTATAGGTCCAAGTGCATCTTGATGGATCAAATAGGTCCAAGTGCACCTTGTGGGTCAAATAGGTCCAAGTGCACCTTACATGTCAAATAGGTCCAAGTGCACCTCTCTAGGTTAAATAGGTTCAAGTGAACCCAAGATCAATTGAACATGCCTTGTGAGAGTTTTTCACTCCATCTGAACTTGATAAGTAAAAGGGAAACATAAGTGGACCAAGATAAAGTCCATATCCCTAATTGAACTTTAATACATGGTATCATTTGGGGCTAAAATATTTGCAAAAGCTAGAAATAGGGTCACTGTGGGATGTGTAGGAAACTTAATTACTACTACACTTTTGTGGAACTTTTGAGTCTAACTAGGTAAGAGAAAGAAGTTGGGTCCACATATGGGGAAGTTTCAAGTGAAGAAAATATACTAATAGGAACAGGTACCCATTACGGTTTGGTATCTCAACTTAAACGAGTACTCGTTCTAAGAAAAATAAAACCACAAGCCACTTTTTGATTTGGTTTTAGGATTGGAAATGCTTGGTAACCTAATCCTTAGCCTTGGACCTGCAAGTACAAGTTCATGGTAATGTCAAGAGAAAAAATTGACTTTGACAATACGACTATTGGGTTTTCTTTTCAAAATTATTTTATGAAATTAAAACCAATTATAGATGACAATGTCTAGTTTTCAAACATGTATTTTTTTATGATTGGATTATTTTTTCTAGTTTTAATTAATTTATGAGGAAATTGGTCTATAAACTTGAAATGTCAAGTTTTTCATATTTTTTAATTTTTTTAATTATTTAGATAATGATTTTTTTTTAAAAATGACTAATTTAGGTTAAGTTATAGTGACCATACATGAGGATTTTCAAAAACAACAATTAGGGCCAATACAAAATTAATAAAAAAACATTTAGAAAAAATTATAAACTAAATATTTTCATCAATCTTCAGTATAATACACATCTTTCCCCAAAAGGAATTAAAAAATATTTTTATTTAGATCAAATTATGGTGTCTATTCATGTGCATGGTAAGGTTCTAAAAATATGACTTTTAAAAAGTGATTTTTATACATTGCTTAAAAAAAATTCATTTGTATCATCTAGGTATTAGAATAAATTACATATTTGAAAACTAGTCTCAAAATACTAAATTTCATATTATTGGAATTTTTTAAGATTCAATGTAAGTGCTTTAAATTTTCAATCCAATTGTGAAAAATTCAAAGAATCAAGGAAAACACTTCCCCCATTCCATAGGATCAAATAGATTTAGTTTTGCTTTCATCCTTTTCCAGAAATGTTTTTCACTTCCTTTCTAGCTCATGGCAATCCCTCCCCACTTGTCTTCTAAATGCTCTACTATATTAAAGTCCCCACCCAAGATCCAGGGGACATATGGTAGGTTGGAAAGCCATTGCCACAAATTAATCATATCTTTGTGATTATTAGGGGCATAGATGGAATATACACCCATTTTTTCCCATCTTTCTCTAGGGTGATCCAAACCACCCTATTATAGGGGGGAGTACCAAAATTTGAAATATATTGGGCCAACTAATTAGAAATGAGGATGGAATCACCCCCTTTACCTTTCTTATGGTTGGTAGTATAGTAGGTACAACCATTCCATATGAACTTTAGGTTTGTATTCAACATGAAACCAATAGCTTTGGTTTCTTGAAGAAGAACTTCTTTCTTTTTCTCAAGGTTCAAGAACCTCCTTACAATGTATTTCCTATCAGGGGACTCAAGTCCCCTGACATTCCAAGATATGCAGTTAACTTTCATCTTCCACATTCAAAGGAAAAACATCTTGTTCACTCTTGAAGTGATCAAAACACATTGGCCACCTTTCCTCCACCTCTAACCTCTTGGTAGTAGGTGTTTGAATAACCAAACTAATCTTTTTCCTTTTATTCTTTTCTAGTTGAACACCTTTTCCCATAGACATGGATATTGCCTACTTCTTAGGTCTTCCTAGAACAACCCAAGGCTTAGGTGTTTGATCTTTTTGCACATTGTGTTATTTTCATTAACCTCACATCTTGTGTTCATAGCTAGTTCCAAATCTCCTTTTATTATGTTTTTAAACTTCTTTACCCCTTTAGGTTTGTGGGGATTCTAATTAGTTTCTTCACTGGGCATTTCATTGCTCCTCCTAATTCACCATCTAAGTTAGGAATCAAATCCTCCAATGGATCAAAAGCATCATCCTCTTTGGTGCACTTGGAAAGAGTGTTCGAGTATTTATTAGCAGCTTCTTGGTTGGGGGTCCTTTTAGACTAAAAGTCATGTTTAGCAGGAGAGGTGCTAATATGATTAGCAATACCTAGGGTTCCATCCATAGGTGGGATTGCAATTGAATTCATCTCTTTATTTCCAAAAACCTCTTCCTTTGCAGTATCATGAGCAAGGGTGAAATCACCAAAATCTTATTTTGTCACTAACTTAGTGGAAACCTACTTTTTTGGGCCCAAAGAGCAGCTAGTCTCAGGATGCTTGTCCTTAATTTCAGAATTAAGGTCCTCCATTAGGGATACAACCCTATTACCTCCATACATATTACCACATTACCTACTCTCAATGCTTTGATTTTACTTTATTAGATTATCTTTGGTTGGCGTAACCCTTAGATGGAGGTCAACAACCTCAAGGGTGGAAGAGCATTTATGAGACTTGTTCTTTAAAATATTTTCCTCAATGCTTTACCTAATCCTTTAGGTAGAAATCTATTGTGCATTCAACCTTTGGAGAAGCAAAATGTCATCAGTAGGAGGTGGGGGGAGGGTAACTTGCGGGTGTTGAAGTACCCACTCCCCCACTTGAGGACAAGATCAAAGTTAGGGTATGTGTAGGATCATCATGGAAAAAAAGGCCCTTAAGTGGCAATGAAAATTTAGAAAAATCAGAGTTAGGCAACTTGACATAAAAATTTGAATAAGTTATCTATATGATTTCAAAAATATGTAATAATAGAATCTGTGGAAAATTGAATGTAGTTTCTAAACTACTAAGTTTCTTTTATTTTTTAAAAAGTCTATTTGGTGAAAATTTGAAATTTCAATGTAGTAGTACTTAAATTTCGAGGAAAAAATAAGAAGTAGATTAATGCATAGAATACCTATTCCTATCACAAAATGATAATATTTTATGTTAGATATAAGTAGAGGACTCATGTCGGATGTGGCCTTATATTTTTTTTTTTTTTTAATTTTTCCAAGTAAATAATTAGTATGAATTTTTTATTACAACTTTTTTTAAAATATAAAAAACTCATGTCGTGCCTTAACTTGGTCAAAACTTCATGAAATTCAATTTATTTATTTTTAATCCTATAATATACGAAGCATAGAATGTGACACATATTTTGGATTCACAAAATATGAACCGTTTGAAAGTTATATATATTTTTCAATCAGCCTATCAATTAGGGCTTTAGTCGTAATTCTAATACAAAATGAATAATAATTATTTATTAAGTTCAAAGTAAATAATA
>VDFB02195044.1:0-12412 GCA_007258455.2 Sequoia sempervirens
TTTAGAGTGTGCATGTAGATGGTTTAATTACTCCTTTATAATTCTAATAGGATTAGTTTGATAGACAAGGAAATCAAGAAGATATATGTAATCATTCTTAATTCACATGATCTATCACTTTTCTCCTAGCTAGGCATCCATAACCTTGATAAAATGACCTTTCATCCTACTCATGACATAGATTTGTTGGCAACTGAGTGTCCATAAGCCTACTTGAGATACAAAAATCACTAAGAGAAATTAAGGCTCATTTATTTTTCTACACAATTTCAATTTCTTTTCTTTTTTGATATTTCTTTAATTTTCATATTTTCTTTCTTTTCTAATTTTTATTTTTATTCTCAATTGCATAGCAATGAATTTCTCTACCCAAATTGGGGATCACCATTGGAAAAATCACTAAGAGAAATTAAGGCTCATTTATTTTTCTACACAATTTCAATTTCTTTTCTTTTTTTATATTTCTTTAATTTTCATATTTTCTTTCTTTTCTAATTTTTATTTTTATGCTCAATTGCATAGCAATGAATTTCTCTACCCAAATTGGGGATCACCATTGGAAAGTAGAATGATCAAGAAAATGACACTTTAAATTAACTTAATTTCACATATAACGTGTGATTAAGTGTCTCTTGATTATGAGAAAATCCATACATTGTTGAAGTAGTTCTAATTCAAATAGGCCTAACAAAGCCTTGTATATGGTTTCAAACTTTCATTTTTCTAATTTTTTTCTAAAAACAAGAAATATGGATCAAAGGAATTATGTAATGTTAGCAAAGTCAAGTATTAGAAGGAAGCCCTGTAATGTAAGGAAAAATGGGCAGGAGATTAAACAAAATAAAAAATTAAATTAACTTGAAAATAAAAGAAATATATACATTATATAGATAGGAAAAATTTCCTAGTGTGACTATATACCATAAAATCAATGACTAAAGAAATAAAATCTAAAAATTGTGGCTGCTTTGCTTCTTTAAAGCATTAAATAGGATATGTTGGACTAATTTGACATAGAGGATGACAAGAACATCCTTGAACTCAAATGTGAAGATTGTATTTGGTTTAGGATCATGTTTAGGATGTTTATCATTGAGGATAAATAGTTGAGGGGGGTCATAATCACCATGTTCTATCCATATGTAATTTTTGATATTCAAATTACCATATAATCAAAATAAAGTTTAGGATAAAACATAGGTAAAGGAGGAAATTCCTTGATTTGTATAATTTTCATACATATGTAAGAGATGATATTAAGACACGTCTCCTTCAATAACTTGCAATTGATTACCATCTTCCCCTATCTCCTCATTTACATGCACGCAATCAATAAAATAATGAGTTAGCAATAAATAATGGTAAGCTATACTACTAAAAATATTAGCATAAGAAGCATTATCTTTGTGTATTAGAAAATCTATAAAATAAGGATTCATTCTTAAGTAATAACCTCTCAAAATTATTTTCACAAGAAATAACCTCAACCTTTCAATTATTTAAGATGTTTTAACATTGAAATCATAAAAGCCAATATATGATACTCATGTCCAGTAGTTCTTGATTAAGAATTCTATACCAATTTTCATTCTTGTATATTTTTATGTAGTCATGTATTCTTCCTCTTTAGATGAGTGTTTTTCATCAATGCATCATTTCTATCCATAGAGCACAACAAATCACATTCACATCTCATTCCTTCTTGTTCAATCTACTCTCATGCCTTCACAATGATGCTAGAACTAAAGTAATTATTATTTGAATTTAACTCATAATAAGTATTTGAAATATCTTTCCCACTAGTTTCCTGAGAGATAAATTCCAATAATTTGTTCCCTTTTGCATAAAATTTTGAACATAAGAAATTCCTTCAAAATTCTAGGCCTATACTAGTTTTAGGGTTAGAAATTTTTTTTGGATCTTTCCTAAATGCTTGGTGACATTTTAATAAGTTAGCATGAAGCATATTCTCCTCCTCAAGGCCATCCAATATCTCATAATTTTAAATTTTGAATTTTATCAAATACTATTATTTGTTGTTTTAAATATAAATCAAGGATACATGAGCCAACCTCCTCATGAAAAACATTCTCCAAACATTAAAAAAAAAATAATTCTAGACTTTTGAAGGTTTTCATTTTTCTATGCTCGAAATATGAATCAACATTAATCCACTTGAAGTTGCAGTCTTTAATAGATCACCAAGAAGAATACCATCCACATGAACAAGAAAGTAGTGCACTATGAGCAAGAAGACAACTTGATCAAATGATGATTTATGATGAATTGATCTAGGATAATTTACAATGTACAAGAACCTTCCTTATATAAGAAAAGGAGAGAGGTAGTTGGATAACCACCTTAGTTGCAAACATTGAACATACTAATGTACAATTATAAATGCTTGAGAGAAATATTAAACACCTAGATAACTACATGATAATTAATGAGATATGGTCCCATTAAATACTAGTTTTTAGAATGTCACCTAGGAAACTAACTTCTAAATAAACTTATTAATGATGTGAATAGGTCCTCACTAATATCTAGTTAGGAAATAACCCAATTCACACTAACATTCTATGGCTCAAATTTTGTAACAAATTTATTAGTTTTAGCTTGTATAATTTTTTATTATTAATTTTATCTCTTAGCATAGAATATAGCCTAATAAGGGATTCAAGTAAATTAGTCTCTCCAAGATAGCTAGATTCATCTAGTTAAAATTTATAAAAAGGGTAGGGTTAGCTATTGTGCCTACTAAGCCTACAATATTTTTTAATATTGAATAAGGAAAATTACGAATAGTAGGAGATACCAATGGGTAGATAAAAGCGAAACCTAAGAAAAACTACCAAGAATTATAAAGTAGCCACTAGAGGGATAAAGGAGATAAAACGTAATTATTTCATAAAATGAAACACTCCTTGACTTTGGCCAAAAATTTTATCATTATGAAACTACATAATTTTCTCTTTTATTTGCTAAAGCTAATCCATGGATTTTACATTATCCCAAGGATAAGAATTGTAATACCCCTCCGTGTCGGTTGTTTTGGACTTTTGTGTGAGTATTTGTGTGTGCTTCATTGATTACTGTGTTATTTGATTGTGTGAAAAATATCATATGTTAGTAGTTGTTGTGAAAATATTAAATTTATTTTGAGAAATATTGCAAATGGTTGATTTTAATTATTTTAATGTGCATGTGATTATTTAATAAGTGTTTGTGGAGATGATAAATAAATAAACAAATAAAAGTTCAATTTCGTGGATTTAAATCTATTTAATTTTTTTTTAATGCATGATAAAAGAAAATGAAATGCAAAGGCATGCAAAAAGGCAACAAAGGAATATTTGGGGTAACAATTATTTTTTTTCATTTTATTTCTTGTGACTTGACCTCTGGTATTCACGGGAAGAGGAAATTGTAAGGGTTTTTTGGGTATTGATTTTATTAAGGGGTTTCTTTGTTGGGGGAGGCTATTGTTCGGATTCTGGAGAAATTTTGCATTCACCCATTTTCCATCATTGCATTCTTGTTCTATTTTCTGGAGAAATTAAAGAGGAAGAAGGTTCAGATTTAGGGAGGATTTGGATCTGTTGCTGGAAACAATTGGCAGTGAAGGTTTAGCTCTGCAAAAGGGATAAGACTTCCACAGATTTTCTACAGGCGTAGGATGTCAGGTTATTTTCATTTTTAATTATTTACTTCCTGTAGCATCAAATAAAATAGAAATTGTTTCTCTGTGTATGAAAATTTTCTCCTAGGGTTTGAAATTAAATGTTGTGGAAAAGAAAATCTGCTGGGTTTTAGAAATGTTTTGGACTGTTAATCAATTGAAGGAAATTTTTACCAGGGTTCGGGGTTATAGTTTATTAAATGAAATTATTGTGGGGCTTTGGACTGTTGTTTATTAAAACTTTGATTGGGATTCTGGAAATAACCAGTATTACTGTAGCTTTGTTCCGAAAAATATAATAAATCAATTAAAATTAACTTCCTTACTGTGAATTCAGGGTTGTGTTTATATATATATATTTTTTTCCAAATACATTATGTGTATAAATTTATATATGTGCAGTAACCTGTACAATTGATTTTTATCCTCTGGTTTGAAAAATATTAATACAGTATATATATATATATTAGATATATATATACATATATATATATGTAAATATTAAATGAAAATTTAATTCGTAAGGTTTGAATCTCATCATATTTCTGTTGGCACTGTTAATGTTATTTTTTTTAGTATTATAAAATTGTGACTAAGTGGTGGTTTGGCCTCGGCTGTACCCACCACCTAGCAGAACCTGTACCGTGCGACAGTTGCGCACTGTCCACGGTAGTCCTTCAGACTGCTGTGGACAATCCGTAGACTGTTCGCAGCTAGGTTCATTCTTCCGTGCTTTGGTGGCGGTTCCCATTTGAAATGAATGTGCTCTAGTTTGTTGTAAAATGAAAATTTATTTAACTTTTAATGTGCACGTATATTTTTATAAATATGTATATGTATATATATATATATTTATTAATTCATATAATTAAATTTCATTGATTTAGTTGTTAAGTTAATCAATTAATTTTCTCTGTAACCAGATTGTTTATTTTTCTGGTATGAATAAAACAAAATTTTATTATAGTGAAAATATGAAAATTGAAAGGATTTTTTTTTTATTAATTTGTTAAATTATGAACTTTGATAGTATAATATAGTAAAAAGGCAGTTTATGAATATATGTCAGCATTGATTATTTCATTCTTGTTTTAGTGTGTATAATATGGAAATGGAATTTATTTTGGAATTAAATAAGTTATCTTTTTATGAAGTTGAGTCTTGTAGACTTGTTGGATTCTTAGAAAAGATCTATTCTCTTTTTAAATTCCCTCCTCAAAAAGAATTAAAATATATAAATATGTAGTGTTTTAAAAGGTATTTATGTGTGTAAATTTATATAGATAGATTTAAGATTTTAAGGTGGTAAGTTCTAATATGTAGTTTAAGTATTTAGAGTATTGTTATTATTATCATTTTAAAGTATAAACAATTGGTCTTAAGTGGTTTTCACAATTAATTTAAATATTGGAAGTGAGTGTTAAGTTAGTATGATGAAAGGAGAGTGGAAATAATGTTTTGAACATAAGTAGTTATGAAATGATAATGAGTTAACTACCCAACTATTAAGTAGTTTTCAATTATGTTGATAAATGAAAGGGGAAATTTAAATGTATGGGCATGGTTAGAGATTGATTAGGGTGTTCTTGAATTGGATAGTTTTATGGTGAAATGGGTTTTTAATCTTTTGAAAATTGACTTCCTTTATATTCATTTAATGGTTGATTTGTAAGTTCTCTTTATGGATAAATCTTTTAGAATACTTGTGATGGTTATCATGAATTGTTTTAGTTAATTGAATAATTTAGATGGGTAAGTTGTAAAGTTATTTAGTTCTGGTCGTTAATTGATTGGTTATTAAAAATTGTTCTCGTTTGAATTTTTGGTTGTTGTTTATTATGCGAGTGTTTTGTGGAGTTGTGAGTGGTTGAGTATTTAAGGTGTTCTTCAATTTGGTGCCTTGGAAGTGTTGGTGAGTGTAGGATAATTTTGATGGTGTTGTCTCGGTGTGAATTTCTCTTGAGTTACTCCCGGGTTTTGAGAGGATTTCTTTTTCTCAAATTTGTGTTGTTAGTAGATTGGAAACTCTTACTGTTTTGGCTTACCCTCGTTGGTGAGTCCTTGAGTATTTTATTTATTTTTGGGCTTCCAGAGGCGAGGGAAATCTTGTTGTCATGTTTGTTTATTTTGTCAAAGGTCATTTGTTTATCAACTGTATGGGTATCTTGTGAGGAGGAAATTGAGGTCTCTCTTGGTTGCCTGGTTGCATGCTTTTACCTTTTTTGTTGAAGGATTGTTTCTGGATGGTTCTATGTTGGTGTGAATGCTTTTGGAGACTAATTTTGATTCATGAAATCCTTTGTCATTTAATTTGTGTTGCAATATAATTGGGAACTCGTGTTTTGTTTATAAGTTGTGGATAGTTGATCTTCTTGAATTTTTGATTATTTTGTATTGAAGTTGATCATGTAGTCTGGATGAAGTTGTTGATCTTATTTTGATGTATTCACCCATTATATTTGGATTGAAAATAGTTCTTGTGGCCTTGCAATTATTGTTGTCAGTTATTTGATGGGGAAACCTTAGTGTAAACTTTGTGAGAGTCTTCCAGAGGATTGTGATTTTGTTGAATTTATATTTTTTCATCTTGAGTTTCTGTTAAGATATGTATTATGAATGGGGTGTACCGAGTTGTGAGATTTTGTCATGGTATTTAATTTGCGAGATGGGTTATGCCTCGTGTATTATTTTGTTGTTGCATTTTGATGTTTATGATTGGAATGGTACAACCCCTATTTCTTCTTGGTTTTGGTTGGGTCTCTAGGGAGAGTGGCTCCTCATGGGGGCCGACACCCCGTTTAAGGGGAAGGGCACAGGATAACCCACGAGTGAGTTAGTAATCAAGTGAAAACCTAATAATTAACTTAGGAGGGTTGGGTAGTAATATCATTATAAGATTTTAAAAATGGATGCCTTGTCTTCATTAGTGCTTTCGCAGACTAATGGAAGGCTAAGAAGGTCGTGGTCAGCAAGGTCGTGACCTCGTCTTCACGAGAGGTTTACGGCTCTGCATGAGTCACCCTATGGACCGACGCCTCCAGTTGGGAGGAAGGGCACAGGACAGCCATAGATGGGATCGGCGCCTCTAGTTGAGAGGAAGAGCACTGGACAACCCATGTAGGACTATGCAATGACACTCTCCCCTAGTTTCCCAAGTGTTTTACTTTATTGTGTCCTCTAGAAGTATGTTATGGGAGTTGGTTTAGATTGTGGTTGAATGGACTTATATTGATTTATGGAGTATTGCCTTGATATATCTTTGGTGTACTTTGTGATCTTGTATGATCTCTTTGATATTTGACTTATGACCTTGTACTCTTTTGGTACTATGATATGATGTTATTGTATTGTTTAATTGCAATTTGGAATTGTATTATGTTTATTAATTCAGTTTGATTTGGAAGTGTTTCATGATCATCCTTTGATTACTTGTTTACTAGTCATTGCTTTGATTTATGTGATGAGATTTATGATTTTAAGTTATTTTGATGACTCTTGGATGTTGTTGATTAATTCATTTTAATCCTTGAGTTTTATGATACTTTTGTATGGCGTTGAGTCTTGTGGTTCCCTATTTTGGATGTTCTTGGTTGAGGTCTCTTTCTTGTTAGCTCCTAGCGGGGGTGGGTCTTCAGACTCACATGGTTGGGTGGAACGTGCTAAGCACCCCATTGGGTCCCTAGTCAAGGATCGAGAGGTGCAGATTGGTGCTGTTGCAGCGACTCCAAAGTTGTATTTGTCTTGGAGCCAGTTATGATACTTTGTATTCATCTGTTCATTTGTATCATGTTATCTTGTGTATGGTTTCCATTTATGTTTGGAAACACTTTTGTATCATTGTACCTCTAGAACATTGTATTTTAATGTAATGATAAACTCAATGTGGATATTGTCCATGGCAGTTGTTATTCATTGTGTTGAGTTAATCATGTATATGTTGTATTTATGTACATAGATGGTTTCTTATCAATGAATTTTCATGTATGTGTTATATTTGTTAATGTTTACTTTGTTATGGATTATATCTTTGGCTTTTATTCTTTATTGTCGTTGTGTGGATCTAAGTCGCGTAATGACTCCTTGTGTACCCCAAGGGATGTATGTGTTAGTAAATCTACTTAAATGAAATTTATGTCATGACTTAATGTGTATTACATGTATGTTATGTTTACTTTAAAAAGAAAAAAAGAAAAAAAAAAATTGTGTTGTTGTCTTTTGGGGTTCACACGGCGGGGCGTTACAAGAATTGAACCTACAAAAATAAACAAGAAATTTAAAGAAGTTAGAGTAAAGCCTTATAGTAATAGTTTCCAAATAACAGTTTATAAAGAACACAATAGTACGTCTAGTTTTCTAGATATGATTAAAAATGACTTGTCTAATGCAATCAAGCATCACATTATTATGTAGAAAAAAACTAAAAATAGCTTCTTTTTATTTAGCTCATGATAATAAATAGTAGGAAAACTTCTAAAATAGTAGTCCATTGCTTCTTAAAAAATGTGTAATCCCTGAAGATGTGTTTTAAATTTTTATCAAATGAAAAAAAGAGGGTGACCACACAATACTGGTTTACAATTTTTGGCCAAACTAGACACTAAACTAATTTTTTTTAATAAATCTTCAGTTTCAGACACCTATAACGGCTAAACTGTGAGGAATTTGAAGATGATACAAACTAGTGATTTGTGAAATTTTGTCTATAGATTCTAAATATATTTTTTTTCAATTTTTTTGGAATCATATTGCACTTATTTTTCCATCTCTTTTGAAAACTAGTTTTTCAATAAACACCATTTTTAAGGAGTGACGCTCATCGTATAACACAACCTTTTTTCGATGAAGGATAAAATTATCTTCTTCTTTTTTTAATTTAGATTTGTAACTATGATATCTAGTGCTTCCAATTGGTTTCATAGTGTTTTATTTAATATTTTTCCCTTAATCAAGTTTTGAAGTAAAAATAATTACAATTCAAACATAGGCAGACCGTATAACTCAACTTTTTTTGTATGTATCGAAATTCAATTTATTTATTTTTGTTGGATCAAGGACTTCAATATCTGGTGCACTCATTTTTTCAATTTTTTTTTTTGATAATCTTCTATTTTTCCACATGCGTAGAACATAGAGGTTGATTTTCGGTGAAAAAAATACATTCATAAGAAATAAAAAATAAATATAATAATTTAATTTAATTAAATTAAAATTATACTTTTTTGGAAGCTTATAATAAGGAGTGCATACTTACAAAAAATAAATTTTAATGAATTTATTTGATCCCCCAAAAGGTAAATTAGAAGTGGTTTTTTATTAGCATTTTGATAGGTGTAAAGGAGACTCTGTTATAGGTATGGTTTAAAACTAGCGGGGTTCTATCCAAGGAGGCTTGGTCTAAGGTGGTTTGATTAGACCCTCTTCAATTGGAACCCTTTAAATGGAACTTTTCAAGGCTTAAATCATTATATTTTCTAAAAATATGTGATTTCAGCAAAAAAAAAGGATCTCTCAGAAAGTGTAAACCACTATTGTGGTAGCACCCAAGAGTAGTTCATTGGTTGAAACATAGTACATTTTAATATTTCCCCAAAAATTATCTTGTAACATACAAATTTTCAAGCAAATACATTTGTTTCAAAATCATCTTTTCATTTATAAAATTGACCACTCATTTTGGTCCAAAATTTGGAGCTAAATCTACACTTTCATTTATGATTGAGACGAGGCATAAGCGGACACTAAGGAAGTGTTTGAATATATAATTCCTTTCAAGGAATATAATTTAAATGACTAAAAGATATCCATCTTTAATCCTTAAGAAAGTGGCATTACCTAGGGGTACATGCTTTCAAATAAATATCTACAGGAACTAATGACTGTACAAATATTATAAATTATTTATATTTATTTCATAGCTAATGATTACCTTTGATAATTTACCATGAAGCTTAATCAAAATAATAAAAATCCCAAATATCCTTAAACTATCAAACCCCTTCCATTAAAAAAATTGAAAGCATGTATAAGAAAGCTAATAGCAAGTGGTTGATTAATTAATAAGTTTATTCCCCTGAATTGATGATGAGGAAAAACTAAATCCATGTTGCAAGGAAGAGTCATTCCACTTTAAATATTGAGAAACTTGTTGTCAAGCTTTCCAAATGAACTCTAAATGAAATTAATCTTTGGTTTTAAAAATGGCATAGGAGGATTTTATCTAACCAATTCACCACTTGCCACTTCTTCTTAACTACAACTTTAATTATTTAGCGATGAACTAGAGCTTTCCATGGTTCATCCCCACTATCATCTCTTGTAATATACTTCACAACAAGCTATAACCCTTGTTTTTGGGTCTATGAGCCCTAAACCTCCTTTACATCTTAGTTAAGTGTAATGAGACTAAGAAGAGGTAATGAATCCAACATTACCATCCTATTTAGAAAAAAATGAACTATTTTGTTTAATTCATCATAACACTTATTGGATGACATCTAAAAGGATGAGTAATACACATGGGTGGAAATAAAAATTCTATTAACAACTTGAATTTAATTTTCTAAAGAATAATTTTTTACTCTAATTAAATAATTTGATTTTAAGTCAATTTAAGAACTAGTCCCATTTTTTTTTTTAAAAAGAGCCCTGATCAAATAGAAGTTGGAATATCTTATCTCCCCATGTTTAATTTTTCTCCATTCCTAGGGAATCCACTAATAGGTAGAGTTAATTTGAGGCATGTAAAATTAGTTAAATTGTTATGAGCTAATTGAGAACCATAAATAAAAGAATAAAAATTTAGGATATTTAAGGTATTATATAATTGTTCTTCAAAACTTGGTAGAACATATATACCTATTAAGAACATAGTTTGTTTAACTCTCACAATGTCATGCATACTATGTTGTCAATATGTGTTGTCATTGATGTCAACTCAAGATTGGTTGTCATTGATGTCAAGTGTGTGTGCTAAAGTTTGTATAATACTCTAGAGTTAGTTGATGTGTAGAGATATCTATTGATACAGTCACTAATGTAGTAAATTACGTAGAATGGTGATCAATTTGATGTTTGTGTATGATGTGGAGATGGGTACACTTGTTCCAATATGTTTCCCATATATACCTACATTGATATAATTCCTATTTTGTGTACCACATTGAGATAAGTTGTAGATGATTTGCTAAGGAATTCATAGTGTATACTCTAAGATAGAGTCACGGTATTTTGGTATGCATCCTTTTGTAGAGAAATCATTTTACTTGTGGTTTAGAAGATAAGATGGTCGAGATGTGAAGGTATTATATCAAATAATTCAATTCATTACACCTTCTAAAGTGAAAGTTATAAGTGACAAAATTTTGGTGTGTGCTCTGGCAGAGTAAAGTATTGATGGTGTGTTGGAATGCTTCGCATTCCTTTGGAAGTGAAGTTTTGGACTTGTGATATTGTGGAAATTTTTAGTGATTTTCAAAGCATACTATGGTACTTTATCATGTTAATTGATGGTCTACAAGTGTGGTTTTCAAATGACTATGTTGTACAGTTCATTCAAGATGCTTAATTATTCCACAAAATATATTTTTCTCTTCTTGCACTAGTACTTAATGATCAAATACTTTATAAGATCATTGAAGAGGTATTGTGCATAATCTAAAATGCTCACATATTGGTCCACATGATACTTTTGGTTTCTCCCCAGTGGTGTAAAGTTGAACAATTGGCAGTTTTGGTGGTGTTATCATTATTTGGTCCAACAATCTTGTTTCCTTCATTTGTAGTTGATCTTGACTAGTTAATTTTACTTTGGAGGATGTGTAGTGATTCTTTTTGGTCTTGTTATGCCATGTATTTATCCACAAATAATTTTCTCTTCATAATGTATATGTTTGGAGCCAACCTGTTTTGTATCATATGTTTCATCTAAAGGTCATCTTAGAGATGACCTAATTAAGTTTTTGAGTTGTTGCAAAGCGTATTTATAGAATTAAAAAATCATTTTTGAAGGAAACTAAGTACAGTGAATTGAGATTGAGCCATATGTTGAATATGAAGTGTGTGAAGTCAGTATGATGGAGTGATTGTGCGAAAAAAGGACTGTAACATGAAACTATGTTGGATGCTTCTTTATAGCAATTCACATTCATGCTTTTCATTATAACTTTCATGTATCCTACTTTTAGATAGTGAGTCTCAATAGGTCCTTGTATATTTCCCTATGGTTACATGCCTTATTTTTCAAGTCCTTGAGCCTTAAACAACACTGCAATTTTTGTAAGTAGTGAGCTTCATATATTATGAGTTAACTCTCATTGTGGTTCTTCCCTCATTTGGTTTTCCAAGTAAAAATCTTGGTGTGCTTGTGTGGTTCATTTTTTCATTTTTTCTCTTCTTTCAGTTAATGTTATTTGATGTTTAAATTGCAAAATGGAATTATTTATGTTTTAGTATATATGTTGATTCACCCCCCTCTCAACATTTTGGCGTGTTCAATAATTGGTATCAGATCCAAGTTCCTTTGAGAAGCCTAACAGTTTAGGTAGATCTTGCACTGTAACACATGGAGTCTATAGCAAATATCAATGATATGTTTATTCTCAAACTAGATCTAGAGTCAATGGAACTTGAAGATTTGGACATCAATCTAGAAGATTGTGAAGTATATTTTGAAGAACTCCAGTTTGCTATATTAAAGATGTGGATGAATAAATAAAACTAAATATCAAATAT